>JAZHYW010000160.1:0-26128 GCA_037355805.1 Ixodes ricinus
CAGCAGAAAAATGGATGAGACCATGTGTTAGTTTGCAAAAAAGGCTGTGGCTCCAGTTATCTCGTTTCCCTGACAGTGGCCTGGCTGCACCCGTACGCTCCCACACTGTCTCCAGGTTCCATTTCCCAACAGCAGCCTGCTTCCCACCAAACATTCCCGGCAACACCCGCTGGCAGCTACCCACCACTCTGAAATTGACACAGAAATGACACTAAGACAAAACTGGCCTCGCCAATTCCAGGCACTGACATCTGCTATTTATATGGAAGCGTCTCAAGGGCTGAGGGAACAGGGCGCACCCAGGCTGGGCATTGCCTATCGAACTCGGGCAAGAAAATTGTCGTCGCGCGCTTTTACATATTTCTCCTTTTAATTTTTTGCACTTGGGTATTCAAGTTCTCCACCTTTGGCTTAAAGATAACAATCTGTAATAGTCCAGTTAAGAGGCAGCAGCAGTTGGTTCTTGCCAGCAACACCAGGGCAATATTTTCTGCATACTGAACTGGACGTAAATATGGGCAAACTTTTGTCGTGATCACTTCGACGGTTTAAACTTCTGCCTCGGCCTCAGCCCAAGTTCTGCACTAGCACATATTGCCACGCGTGTCTCCGAGCAGGCGCGGCCTGTGGCAAAGTGATTGTCGTGCTTGCCCCTCCTTGCGAAGCGGCCGAGGTTCCGGATGCTGGCCGTGCATGCACCTTTTTGCGCCAACGCCCCACACTCTCACCCCGGGGCAAATGTCGCGCAATGACAGATGATGAGGTGATAGACCGAACAAAAAACGAAAGATTCAATCTGGTGAACTTGTGCCAAGACAAAAATACAAGAAGGTAGCTTTTGCAGGCACTGCTGGCGAGAGGCACGACTCGAGCGTAAGAGCGAGAATCCGTATCGCCTTACCTTCATATACGTGGGTATCTAAGACATTCGGCGTAGAAGGTCTCGGCGCATATAACATTTGAACTTCGAAGAAGCAAGAGGGGTTCTTGAATTCACCAGAATGCCGCATTTACAGGCATCAACAAAAAGGTGCCTGCAACGGCCAGGCATCATACCTCGGACCTTTGCAAGGCAAGCAAGTGCGCCTGCTCAGAGACGCACGTGGCAATAGGAGCCGCCTCTGGCATTAACTGTATCTGACATGTACAGAGTGGTGGCCACCACCACGGCGCCTACTGACTACGACATCACACGCAAACCATGTATGCGTGCTACCGAAACCGTGATCATGTTGTCAGCCGTGCACCAGTCATCAGGTGAGACTGCCACTCCTGGATGGTGAGGGCCTGAACTGCCCCAACTGCACTGTTTGGGACCTCTCGCCCACTCCAGCGGGGCAGCATGGTTGCATTGCACATGCCGCTGGAGTGCAGCATGAATTCCCTAGCGTTTAGAGAAGTGCAGTCAAGGTCCAAATTGGCTGAGCAAAGCATTGTGTAGACAACCGTGGAAAGAAAACCTCGCATCATATGGCAATAATAGAAAGTTATTTTAGGCCGAGTTTCTTCATCCTTGCTTTATTCAGTTACATCCAGAGCAGCTCGTGCTCACATCCTTTCTTGCTGGCTCAAGACAATGTGGAAGAGCTGGACTTCCACAGCACCAAGTGCATTGATGGGAACAACAGTTAGCGTGTCATTGGAAATCAGCTATGACAGACAGTTATAGCAGAAAGGAAGGTGAGATGCAGCAGTCTTTGCGTTTTCTTTCCTTTTCTGACCTTCTGTTGGGTTTTGAAGTGACCGATTTCCGCCAGCTTGTCCCTTTCCATTTTTTATGTGATCGACGGAGCAGGCCTGTTTACTGCAAAGTAATGAGATCAAGCTAAATGCACATTGCTGAGGGCTGCCCGTCTCATAGGTTACGTGCTGTACTGGAAAACCCACAGCATGGAGGTAGTGCTGGTCTGAGCACTTCCTTGGTTAGGAAGGTGCTCGCATAAGCTAAACGTCTTTCCGAAGTCTCGCATTCTTGCTATTTCCAGTACTGCACCAGAGTTATGAGAGAAGGTTAAAGCAGTGGTATGCCATACACTACTGGGATTATATTGTTCTATGCAATTTCTCTAACATGCTGTTTAAAAATGTATGTATTTGTAAGCATTAGCCCCTTTTTGTGTACTTTGGTTGCAGGCTCTGGTGGGACAAGCAGCTGCACATGCCCAGCAGTCATCTTCACTGACCACACTTGTGCTGCACCTCATGGTGGTGCAGAATTTTCATCTACAATAAAAATGCTCCCTATGCACTATTTTGCTTCTGTCATGATTTCAGTATAGCATGGAAACAAGATTTGCAGAAGTACCTTGGTCATACCCGACAAAATTGTCATACATGGAATAAAATTTTTAGGTCAGCAAATCTCGGTGCAATTGTTTATGTACCGACACTTGTACCGCAACTTCTGATGTCAATGTGAATTTCGTATACAAAGAACCAGAAATTTCCCAATTAATGGTGGTACGGTGGCTCCAATCATCCAGATGCCAGCAACCACAGTTAATTCTTCACCTTTTCTTTCTCTATGCTTAGAACAATACACTGTTGGAGCTGGAATGCTTACATAGTCGATGAGAAACGAGATGCCATCCGTGAGGGGTTCTGCTTTTATTCTCAGTCGTAATGGTTCGGAGTCTAGCTTATGTGGTTTGCATTTTTGCCAGGTTACCCTTGCCATAAACATTGTGTTACAAAGCTTTTTCAGAAAAAGCAACTTATCACAAACGTATAAAGTTCTAATTTTAGGTGCCGTACCAAAAAATCTCTGACATCACATGCTTGGTGAGGTGTTTCTTCAGCCCAGGTACCAGACCAATAAAAAGAAATATACTTGTGATGTCTATCTTCTTCTAACCCCCCCCCCCATAACAGAATTTTCTGAAATACCAGACTTGCCTGCTATGGGCTTGGTGTCAGGCGTTTTAATGCATATTAAATTGCTTCAGATCAAGAAAAGTGTCCTCGTATCAAACTGCTCCTTTATCTATAATAGGTAGTCGATAAATGATCCCAACAAAATTGAATGCCGCTTGTACTGTCTGCTAGGTAGATTGCTCTGCAGTCAAAGGGACTTGCCATGTATACTAGATTGGGCAAGTTACAATGTATAACACAAAATTGCAAGCAGATGCACACAAGTATATTTCCTATGTGACGATTCGAAAGACAAAGCTGGTAACAGGCTTGACGGCTGTCAGGCTGCAAGTTTGACGAGGGCGCAGCCACCTTTATTATTTTCAACGCTGCACAGCTTGTCCTCTGCTGTGAAAGATCACACCGTCCTCGGGGCCGAACTCTTGAGGAGCAAGGGGATCGGGAAGATGCTAGGAGCCTGCCTTATGCAGAAAGGCAAATGATGTTGCTGTGCCCAGAACCTTTGCAACCACTGGACCTGCTTTTGAGCATCCCATTCACAGCTCCACAACAGAATCTTAAGCAATGCTTTGTTAAGCTTGGCCTTGGGACAGCACAGCATCCATTGAGATTGCGAGGAATTGGTGTGCAACCACGGTTTCAGGGGTTAGTCGCTGTCACCGGCACACAACGGCCTCCGATATTAATGTTTCGTAACCTTTTCAGTTGTCCAAAAGCACATCAAGGCTAGATAGATGCTTTCTATGCTAATGCAGTCTGTGCTTGGTACTAGTAGCATGTAGGTTTTTATAACATCCCCAAAAGCCTGCAATATAAAGATAATAATAATTGAAAAAAAATAATGTGGATGTATTTTCACTTGGCTTAAATGATACCAAAAATCATGTCTTGCAGAGCAAAGAGGTGCAGCGTATCAGGCAATCAAAATTATGTATCATAATCTGTCCATACAGAGTTTGGCAAGTGTGAAGGAAAACGGACACAGCGTGCTTAAGCTGAACAATTTCCCGATGTTGGGGCCCTAGACCTTTGGATGAATTATACACATGCAATCACTAGAGTAAGCTTGAATGTGCGCTTAGAACGATCTCGCACGACACTCATCGCGTTGAATGAGGCGCCCGTTTTCTACCGAGAGCTGTCGTGCAAGCACATTTGAGAAAATGTTCAATTCAGACTATATTAGAACACAGCGTATTGATACGTAAGAGTATTTACCGAGCGCACTGCTGAATTCGCATCGCTGAACTTCTTGGTTGTCGTCTCTCCGTCTTCCTTTCGCGCGAAGTCCACCCACCTTGAACCCCGGGTGATCGATTATCGTCTCTTTAACATCCAACAGAACGCGATTCACAGCGCACCGATGCACGGTGATGTTTTCGCCGGACCAAAATATGCCTCAGGCGACTCAGAAGCTGAGAGCACTTGCTGCTCGGCTGTCAGCAAATGGCCCCTCGCGACGCCGCCAAAGCTTCCGCGGCAACTGTCAGAGCCAGCGAGTGTCTGTTAATATTCCCCGACTACGTCCCTGACGAACCTTGAACCGAACACATCAAAAACCTAGCGATAGTCCGCGAAAGACCGGTTTGGCTCGCCCCATCCGCGAGCGTGAACGTCGCCATCTTCATTGAGTTTGGCAACTCCGGCTGCCTGACAACTACAAAGTTATCTCAATCGCCAAACTCAATCGTGACGACATTTTGACGTCACCGCTAACTTCATTATTTCACCAGCATAGCTCGAACTCCATCGGAATCCGTAGGGAAAAACTCAATCGCAACGTCACATCACGTGACCAAAGGGCAGCCAATCAGCGACCGATTGAGTTAACTTCATCGTTGAGTTTGCGATCTAGCATAGACAGACAGAACGGTTGACCGATCTACCTCAACGTCAGCTTCGGGCAAATCTTTCTTTTTGCTGCCGAAACTGGACAGCCTGATCGTGGGGTGTGCAGATTGCACCTGGAGGACATTTATCGGCGCATCTACTCCGCCACTCGTCTGCTTATTCCGCTATTATCCGAGCAGGTAAAGCCGGTCGCCAGCGCGACTTGTTCTCCGAGAAGGCATTGGCCGCCACAGACGCTCCTACATTCCCAGAGAATGTTATACTATACGACCAAGGCCCTGTTATAATCGGACGTCGAGCGTAGCAAAGGCGGCTTAGCGCGGCGCAGCGCACACAGATGCTGATTGGTCGCAGATATCGAGTTTCTGCTAGCCGACCAATGAAAGGTGCGCGTTCGGCGCAACGCAGTGTTCGCTGCGCTCAACGTCAGTATAAGAGAGCCCTTACCCGGACAGAGAACAGAGGATGCAGCGGTGAACACAGCGATCGGAAATTCCACCCGGTACTAATTTTTACAGCGGAGCTGCTAAGGGCTAGTTTTCCCAGTTTCGTGTCCGTGGGCAAACGAATCTCGACACAAAACTCTGGAAAGGTTGCCGCCATCTATGAGCGACGGCGGCAACCAGACAACCGGCTTGTCGGTTATCTGGTTGCCGCCGTCGCTCACGATGGCGGCAACTTTTGCAGCCTTTCCAGTCTGGCTTGCCGACTTGCGGCCGGACATTCCTTTATTCGCACAGTACAGCTGGTCTTCCTTCACCAAAATAATAATTAAAAAAAACTAAAAGTATCTTGTTTTTTATTTTTGCAAATGTTGGTGCGGTAGTCATCGCTCTTTCCGGAATGAACCTGTTATGACAGCGTTCAAGTGCGCGCTTTGAAACAAACATAATTACTAAGTAATTTCAAAGCAAAAAAAAATGTTGTTTAAGTTACAAATTGTGGCATTTATCGTGTCGTTCATGCCCCCAGCAAGTTCACACCTGCAAAGACGTTCTTGCCGATGACCCAACTTGGTCGCCTTTACCATGCAACACCCCGCTCAGCTACGCGATGTGAAATAGGTAGCAGTCCACCGTGCCGAAGGAATGCATCCAAGACATGTTTCTCGCCCGATGCGAGAATAAATGACCCGCAGACGAGATGCCACACTCGTGTACTTAGCGCTCGGGCCTATACAATTCAGCGCCAATTTCATTCCACGGCTCGTCCTTGAAAGACGCTTTGCGGCAGCTATGCATGAGCGACGCCATAAGCGATATTTTTTTTCTTCTTTTTTACTCTTATTCTGTTTACTTCACGGTAACCATAGCAGGCCAAATTATTGTCTTTTTGAGATTCTAACGTGTCCCTGTCCCCAGCATCGGCCTTTGTGGAGGAGGCTCACCAACGACAGCTTCAGTGGCTCGGTAAGACAACAGAAGGTCAGCAATGGCGGCTGTAATCCGGCACGCGTGCGAAGCGTCCATACGCACCGCTTTTGTAGTTCACACGCCTCCTGTCGTGAACTCCTAAATATGGTACTTGTCTCGGTGAGCCCCTACGCCAACAGCGAGACGGCAGCGAGTGTGACGTGATGGGTAAAAACAATGCTCGTTGTCACATTAAAAAAAAGACGTTTGGTGCATTATTTAATGCGCCGCATGAAGTAGTTCTCACAATATTCGATTGGCCGTCAAAGAAAGACGCCAGTGATTTGGGCTTTTGAAACGTGTACTATTAATAAAATAACGCAAAGCTAATAAAAAAAGTCATATATATATATATATCTTGATTCAATACAGGGAGGGGAATATTTGTATCGTTCCGCGAGGAATACGGTTCTTAGGTGAACTCAAAAGTGTCACGAAATAAGCGCAGCTTACATAGTAGGCACCGTTTGCAACCCTCGCAGGATGTGAAGTCACAAACGTCATTTCCGAACTTGCGTTCCGATTAGCTTCCGCCAAGAAAAACGTTTTTTTTCCTTTTTTTGGTTTTGTTTGGGCGGCACAAGTTGGTATCGACGACCGCGTGCCGGCGGAACCGCAGGTGTTAACATACCGTAAAAACAGCCGGCAAAAAAATGCAAAGCAAATTTCCGTGCAAAAAAAAAACAACAAAAAAAAAACAGTAGCGTTTGTTTTTTTTAACATTTGACAGCGAGCGAACTTCGCGACACTGGGGCCTTCTTCGACTGTGTCTCGCTCCAGTTAGTTTTGCTTCCTGCCGAGGTCACAAGATATCGACTACATGGGACACCTCTTGGGTGAGCCGTAATTACAATGACACGCAGGAAAATCCTAGAAAGCATAAACGCGCGAGAAAAAATAACGTACCAACTTTGAAAATCAAATGTCTGCGAACATGCGGAAGGACGTAGAAGCGTTTCCGATAAAAGTAGAGAAACGCAACATAGCTTTAAATATAGACTTCCCTCGCCAGCAAAACGTTTGAGTGTCCCGCCTAATTAGAGGGTTTCCTGTTTTCGCACTCACGTCCAAGCATACCTTTCCAATGAGTGGAGCAACACACAACGCTTCTTGTTTCGTTCGCGGAAGACGAAGGAGGTCAGAGTCTGTCGCCGGAGGCAACCTTCAATTCACGCCATAGAAACAAAGCAAATCAAACAAAGAAACGACAAAGGACTCGAGTGGACGGGTATTTAAACAGTACGGCGCGTCGGCTGGCTTCACTTCCGTCTGTCGGAGGAGGCGGCAGCAGCGACGAAGATAACAGCGGCTAGAGCAAGGACACCTCCTTCGCAAGCGGCAGAGCCGTCATGGCGGAAACCCGCAAACAAAAAGCACGGGCGAGTGCCGACGGAATGAGTCACTGGTGAACGAGCGGCGGCGGCGGCCCTGAAGTCGACTCGGCGCATGCACAGACGGCGACGCCGCGCACAGTTCACTCTCACTACTCGACCGATTAATCGAGGCCAAGCGGAAGGGGCGGAGGTGAGCCTCCCCCTCAACCTCGCCCCCCCCCCTTTTTTTCCTTCTCTTTCTATCTCCGCATTTTGCGCCCCCGCGCAGGCGGATGACGTCACTTGATCTGCTGCATCCATTACTGCTCGGCCGATAAGCTCCGGGGAGCAACGACGATCCCCGAAAGACACCCCCTCCACCCCAAGCTGGAATCACGAAGAGGGGGCCAACACTTTTTTGCACAGAGCATCGTTGCTGCCCCGCGAACTTCCTGCTCTTTTCTCCGCCGACCCCGCCAGCGCGAACTCTCTCCCCAGTCCTGCCCCGCCGTTTCGTTCCAAAACATCCGTCTTCTTGAATCCCGAGACTTTCATAGGGGAAACGGTGTAGTACTACATCGATCGTTTACTCCAGGCGACGAGAGTCCCAGAGCGGGACACGTGACAAACAAACGCGCCGCTTTGAAGTCTGGGCTGAACTGGCGCTTTCACGTGCTTTGTCCGGTTCTCATTGGCTCCCCGAGGCCGTAGCTTCAAACCCTTAGCCAACCAAGCGACTTATCGCATAGCTTACGTACACATACATCTTAGCGGCTTATGAAATCGACGAGGGCGTACAAGAGGAGGTGCACCCGATAGTTTTGCAGCGCGCCCAGATAAACTGCCCCGACAGCGCAGTGTTCGGGGGATCTCGGTTTGGTAGCTCTACGCATGCGTTCTAGGCAACCCTCGGAGTACAGACACGTGGATGAAGTATCGCAGTTCTCAGGTGAAGCCATCGAAAAGAGATATTCAAGCTCCGGAAATCGGAACCGATTGCTGCTTCCCGCTCAGTACGGACAAGATGTAAAGGCTTAATTCAAGCCATCATAGAAGCTAGCCTTGATTACTTTTGGACTTCTCCGGCCTATATGATTCGGCATAAGGCACAGGCCGAAACACGAAACACTGGAGTGAAAAAACGAGAAGAAAAAACCGAGGCACACCGAAAACAACCGGTGAGCCTTCGTTTGATTTTGTGAATTTAACGCAACCATGTAACCGGAGAGAAAACAAATGCAGGTTAAAAACATGTCGCGTAAACGTGAATGGAGTCTTGGACTAGGTACGTTCGAAATTTAGTCCCTATATTTCAGTCCCACGTTTTGATTCAAGACTCGCCGCAGCTCGACCGCGTCCTCGTCGCTTCGTTAGACGTGGTTCCCAAACGCGCGGAAGGTCGCGGTGCTAACACATCATACAAAGGACAGTCTGTAGAGACTGTCTGAAGAGGGTTTCTTCTTTGTATGACGGGTCACACTGGTCTCATACGAACACTGCTCCGCCAAATCATGTTCCGAGCATAGTACGTATATGAAGCAAACAACGTGTTTGGGGCGTGGCCACAGACCGTTCGTGTCTCACATGTGAATTCACCGCGTGCCTTTTGTCTGATGTGTGAACAGGGAGTGCGGTGTCCAGTCCGCGGGAGGATATCGCTGCACTGTGGAGATTAGAACTCTGCCCTGTGGACTCCGGGTGGGAGAATACGACCACTTCAAAACGAGTTCAAAATTGCAACCGCATTTTCTGGAGCGTATTTGACAGCAACTTTGCTTTTTGCCATACCAACATATAAAATGGGAAAAATAATGTATCTTTATCTCAATATTTTTTTTTCGTGTATCGAAAGATTAATAGCTGGGAATCGGAGGTTCCGCGACAACGGTTGCCACCAATGAAGCCGCAAAATCTGTTCCATTCGGTATAGGAAGCAGCCTGAAGTCGCGGAAGCGGAACGAGGAAGAAAAGGACAGAGTGAGCTCCACTGGAGAAATAAACGACCATCCGTTACGGCGAGCTCACGCCGACGTTGGAGCACAATCGCAACTATCCGTCAGAAAGTATCTTTAGCGGGTGAAGAGACCGAAAACTAATTAAAACGGGGCTTCGGAACACGCAATCATTACTATCTATAGATGGATTGTATACATAGCAATTACCCCACAAAGTACAAACGCACGCGCACAAAGAAAAGAATAACTAATTTATTACCGCGAGCTATTTTTTTTTTAACAACAATCCGACGACGTTCACCGTCTAGCAGACAGTGCATTGGAACGCACGCTCAGGAAGCGGGATCGGGCGATGAGAAGGAAGCCTTTAGAGTGGTCAGGCGAGTCCGTAAGATCCCATCACACTGTCAGTTGAGGGGACAAATCAGAAGGAAAACACAAGACACGCCCTCCGCCTAACCAACGACATCAGCGCCACCCTTCCATTAGCACGACGCGGCCGTCATTACAGGGTCGCAGTGAATCATTATCGGAAACAACCGGTCGCTCGTCCCGATCGGGGCGTCAGGGATATTCACCGCATCTGCCGACAGAAAATAATCGGGTTTCACATACGAGCCAGATTTTCCTTTTTCTCTTTTTCCTTTCGTATTTTTTCTCGCCCCATTCAACGCGTTCCAGCCCACGCAGACGCGCACGAACCAGACTGTCAGATTACGTGGGCAAACAGAAAAAAAAAAAACAAGCACTTGCGTAGTGCAAAAAAAATTTTTTTTTTTATGAAGGGTTTAGCGTTTTATTGCACGGTTTAAATTGCTGCATCGGGGCACTTTATTCGGAGCGCACAACATTGCCCTCGCCTGGAACCATTCGAATGGGAACGTAACTAGTCCACGTCCCATCTAACTATAAGAAAAGGAAAAAAACAAAAAAAAAATTGGGTATGTCGGTAAAGATAAGGCACAAAAAAAAAAAAAGGTTGCCATGGGGGTGTTTGCTTCGCGTCAGCAGCGTTGAAATCAGCGCCTTTGATCGTATATAGACCACGGATGAATGCCGGCTGTGGCGATACTACTTTACAGAACCCCTTTGGCTGAGCAAGCGGCAGCGATCGCCGTGTACACACACACTATGGTCTGGCCATCGCATACGCGAGAGCGCAACACCGGCCGAACAAAGCCCGCACTAAAATCGAACGCGATGAAGCGAAAAAAAAAAATAAAAGCGCCCTGGATCTGTCAAGCACGTGCGTGCCCATCGCCAACAAACGAGGCCACGGGGAGGGAAACAAACGCGTCCATAAACAAGCAATAAATAAAAGAAGGCGCAGGAAAGACCCACGCGGGGCGAACAACAACCAAGACAAGCGCCGAAGAACGGCGTGTAGCCGCACAGACTGGGCCACTCCGATTCCGCGACGCACAAAATGTTGGCGAGGTCAGGAGACGCCGGGAATTATCCGCGCATGGCGAGCGCGCTCGGACGGCACCGCACTTCACGCCGGGACATATGAGGCGGAAAGTCACGACCACGATGAACCTCTTCCCCATCCAGCAGACGCTCTCAATCGATTCGAGGGAAAAAATGTGTGCCATACGGCTGGTTTACTCGAGTGGGGCGTACTGCGAGCGCATATTCAGGGCTAGTTGTCGGGAGTTTGTTGGAGGAGATTCGAGTTGAGAAGAGTGACCTGGAAAAAGTGTTCGCAAAGCATTGATTAGACGATAATAACATTGCCTTAGTTTCATTTGTTTGGAACCATCGAAGGCGTAAAAGTACGCAACGTCTTTTCCCCCTTTCTGCTCTGTGCTTTCGAAGACCATGCCTCGGCAAACCTCACTCATGAGGGCCCTCACTCACCCTCACTCACCCTCATCTTCACAGGTGAGGTGAGGGTGAGTGAGTTTCCGAACCAGGAAAATTCATGAGTGTGAGGGTGAGTGAGGGCCGTGAGGGCTGTGAGGACCGTGAGTGCGTGAGGGCCGTGAGGGCGGTGAGTGCGTGAGGGGCTGTGAGGGCCATGAGTGCGTGAGGGGCGTGAGGGCCATGAGTGCGTGAGGGCCGTGAGGGCGTGAGGGCGTGAGGGCGTGAGGGGTGTGAGGGCCATGAGTGCGTGAGGGCGTGAGGGCGGTGAGTGTGTGAGTGGCATGAGGGCCGTGAGGGGTATGAGTGCGTGAGGGCCGTGAGGGCGGTGAGTGCGTGAGGGGTGTGAGGGCCATGAGTGCGTGAGGGGCGTGAGGGCGGTGAGTGTGTGAGGCCCCCTTCAGACGGAGCAACTTTCTCAGCAATTTTGGTGTTGCTGGCGGGTTGTTCCCTAGCTTTCCCTAGATCGACACGAATTGCTGAGATCGGGTCCGGCTCGAAACAAGCGAGCAACTCGGAGCAATTCGAAGACGTTTGAAGCGGCTGCATCCAATCAGGGACGCGATATTTTCACGTGATACCTCGTGCCGGTGATGATGACAATAAAAGACTTGGTTCTGGTTTGAAATTGATCGTTTTTGGAAATAAACTGTTTCAGAAAGATGCATTAGTATTCTCAACGAGATTTAAATGCATAAAAACACGTTTATAGCGCGCAATTGTTTGTCTAAATAGTGCAAGAAAAATAAAATTTCATGATGATGATGGCAAATTGCAGCAGTTGGTTGCTGCGTGTGAACGCGGGCGGCCCGTGTTGCTGGTGTTGCGACGTCAAGTTTCTGGGCGAAATTGCCCCGTCTGAAGCGGGCCTGAGTGGCGTGAGGGCCATGAGTGCGTGAGGGCCGTGAGGGCGGTGAGTGCGTGAAGGGTGTGAGGGCCATGAGTGCGTGAGGGGCGTGAGTGCGTGAGGGCGTGAGGGTGAGGGCGTGAGGGCGTGAGGCGTAGGGCGTGAGTGGCGTGAGGGCGGTGAGTGGCGTGAGGGCCATGAGTGCGTGAGGGGCGTGAGGGCGGTGAGTGGCGTGAGGGCCATGAGTGCGTGAGGGGCGTGAGGGGTACGAGTGCGTGAGGGCGGTGAGGGCGTGAGTGTGAGTGGCGTGAGGGCGGTGAGTGGCGTGAGGGCCATGAGTGCGTGAGGGGCGTGAGGGCCGTGAGGTTCAGTGAGGGTGAGTGAAGGGCTGAAGGTGAGTGTGACTGTGAGGATGAGGGTGAGTGAGGGGCTGAGGGTGAGTGTAGCTGTGAGGGTGAGGGTGAGTGAGGGGTTGAGGGTGAGTGTAGCTGTGAGGGTGAGGGTGAGTGAGGGGCTTAGGTGAGTGTGGCTGTGAGGGTGAGGGTGAGTGAGGGCGACCTAAAATGCCGACCTCTGTCGAAGACGTTCCTTTCTCTGCTGTGGGAACTGTGCAGTGCCGCCATTAGAGCGCCGGGTTTGGTTTGGCCCTGCATGGTGGGTGAGATAGAGTTAATCGACCATTCAAACGTGCTTAGGAAAATACACCCAATGAGATTTATATAAGCATTAAAATGTTTAGTCTACTGCTTCCCAGATAGATCGCAATCTGTGAAAGTAAATGATGAGTAAACCAGTAAAAATGAAAGTACGCAACACTAACAAGGATAGCCGCTAGCACCTCTGTTTAATATTTATATTAATCACAAGGGAAAGCAAAAACTGAACTCCCCTAGTTTCTGAATACGCGCATGAAAAAACGCTGATACTCCCAAAAGAAGATGACAGAACCGCATCATTATTTCAGGATGACATAGACACGAAATCAGACTGGTTTGAAGATAATGAAATGTTCCTCAACTCCAATAAAACAAAACTAATGTGTCTCGAAACCCGCACAAACGAATAGTTCTAGACCAATATTTGTTTTTATATCAGGATCGTGATAAGAACACTTATGCGAAGAATAATTATGAAGCTAGTGCTAAGTATGATTAACTATAACCCTGAGACTAGGGAGAAAGACGATGATGAAGGAGTGGAAAGACGGGGTCTCAAACACCAGATTAAATTTATTGAAGTTGAGGCTTGGGCGAATTGGTACATACTTCGGAATTAAAAACAGCGCGAAAAGATGAGGACCAGACAAAGTTATTATTATTATTATTACTATCATACTTCTTTGTCTGGTCCTCGTCTTTCACGCTGTTGTTAATTCCTCAATGTATTGACACAAAATCATGTTTATATAGGCTTCAAGCACCTGCACAAACAGAAAAAAAAAAAAACATTGAGAGTTGTTTTAACGTAGATATGTACTACACTCTTAGAGGTGGCACGAATTTAAAATTGCAAGGTTTAGACATTTGGGCGAACCTGTTCGATACGGCCTCACGGTATGTGTATCGAGTTCATGTGGCAGAATTTAAGGTGTTAACAAAATACGGATCTTAATACGGATTTTAATACGAGAAGCCAGAACAAACACATCAATGTTTAAACATAATGCTGCTCGAAAAACTAGTTTTTATACAACTAACACGTTTCCAATTTTTGTATTTCGGCGAACTTTTTTTGTTTTTAACGCATATTTTCGGTTATTATCGGCGAATATGTCTATAGCTAAAGACGTTTTTGTTCGGCCAATATATATTCTGGCTTTAGCATTGCTGCTAACATAAAATGAAGCAAAATGACGGGAATAAAACCGGCTGCTATTCATCGAACTGGAAGAGGAAGTTATTCCTTTCGGGTGCCCTCTGCGGTACACAATACGCCCAAACAAGCAAACGGACAATATTTTTATATACAATTTTTACGTCACGAGTTGTGGGCGCGTAACGTCAAAAGTAAAGTCGGCCATCGACGTGCCAGCCGCTACCCTGCGGCCAGTGCTATAAGAACGGAGTACGATTTGGTCACGCGATTCCAATTTTCAGTACTTTGCGATTAACACCGGATAGTGTTCAGGTCATCCGCCGGCCGCAGACAGCACGCCTGAAGACGCGACGTACGCCCAGCTGCCACGTCACGCCTCTCTCCCGATTACACGAGCGCGGAGTCGTCGGTGAGGTCGAAGCGGGCTCTCCTCCCTCCTTCCCTCCCCGACCATCCCGAAAATAAATATTCCCCTCATCAGACCCAGGAAGAAAACAAACAAAACAAAAATGAGGGGCCGCCAGCGGAGTGCGTCCTACGTCGGGACACTACGCCAACAAGGCAGGGCAGGCTCGCTAGCGCCGTGCCCGCGACGACGACCCCTCCTCGCTCGGAGAGACCCAAACAAACCGACGCCGGCGACATCCCCGAGGAGAACGAGGGATGTAGCGAACCTCCCGGGGTTCGAATACGACCTTCTTCGAATTTTTAAAGCGGAGTTCGGCTAGGAGTTCGGCTAGAGTTCGGCTAGAGTTCCTCGGCTAGAGTTCGGCTAGAGTTCGGCTAGAGTCGACTGAGTTCGGCTAGAGTTCGGCTAGAGTTCGGCTAGAGTTCGGCTAGAGTTCGGCTAGAGTTCGGCTAGAGTTCGGCTTTCAGAGCTCGGCTAGAGTTCGGCTAGAGTCCGGCTAGAGTTCGGCTAGAGTTCGGCTAGAGTTCGGCTAGAGTTCGGCTAGAGTTCGGCTAGAGTTCGGCTAGAGTTCGGCTAGAGTTCGGCTAGAGTTCGGCTAGAGTTCGGCTAGAGTTCGCGCTAGAGTTCGGCTAGAGTTCGGCTAACAACGAGCTGACGCCACCTCGGAGGAAGTACGACATTTATTGGGTTAAAGTTTATAAATGTTCCAGGGTATTTTAAAAGACACCCGTTCAGCTTTTATGTTCCGTGAACACGAATGTACTCATTTAAAAATATCCAAAACAAACAACTTTCTAAATTACCAGTTTCCCCCAAATTCTAAAGTTCTATGTGGAAGTCGGGCAACACTGTCTATAGTTCGAAGGTTCGCCGACCGATCAACACTCGATTCGACTAAAGTTCTCGGCGTATCCCAAACAACCCGGCGGCAGCGCCGACGACGACGCTCCGGGGTATCCTCTGGGGAGGGCCCCCCTGCAGGCAGGGCGCGCGTCGCGGGGGCGCGCCCGGGCCGACATTTGTCGGCCCGGGCGCGGCCCCGCGACGGGCGCCCTGCCTGCAGGGGGGGCCTCCCCAAGGAGTACCCCGGAGCGTCGTCGCCGGCGCTGCCGCCGGGTTGTTTGGGATACGCCGGGAACTTTAGTCGGATCGAGGTTCATCGGTCGGCGGAACCTACTCGAACTATAGACAGTGTTGCCCGACTTTCCACGTAGAACTTTTTAGAATTTGGGGTGAAAACTCGGTAATTTAGAAAGTTGTTTGTTTTGGATATTTTTAAATGAGTACATTCGTGGTCACGGAACATAAAAGCTTGAACGGGTGTGCTTTTTAAATACCCTGGAACTTTGCTATAAACTTTAACCCAATAAATGTCGTACTTCCCTCGGAGGTGGCGTCAGCTCGTTGTTAGCCAAACTCTAGCCGAACCTCTGAAATAGAACTCTAGCCGAACTCTAGCCGAACTCTAGCCGAACTCTAGCCGAACTCTAGCCGAACTCTAGCCGAACTCTAGCCGAACTCTAGCCGAACTCTAGCCGAACTCCTAGCCGAAGACTCTAGCCGAGCTCTAGCCGAACTCTAGCCGAGCTCTAGCCGAACTCTAGCCGAACTCTAGCCGAACTCTAGCCGAACTCTAGCCGAACTCTAGCCGAACTCTAGCCGAACTCTAGCCGAACTACTAGCCGAACTCTAGCCGAACTCTGGCCGAGGCTCTAGCCGAACTCTAGCCGAACTCTGTAGCCGAACTCTAGCCGAACTCCTGGCGGGCGAACTCCGCTTTAAAAATTCGAAGGAGGTGCGTATTCGGCACCCCGGGAGGTTCCGCTACATCCCTCGTTCTCCTCGGGGGATGTCGCCGGCGTCGGTTTGTTTGGGTCTCCTCCGAGCGAGGAGGGGTCGTCGTCGGGCGGGCACGGCGCTAGCGAGCCTGCCCTGCCTTGTTGGCGTAGTGTCTCGACGAAGACGCACTCCGCTGGCGGCCCCTCATTTTTGTTTTGTTTGTTTTCTTCCTGGGTCTGATGAGGGGAATATTTGCAATTTTCGGGATGGTCGGGGGAGGGAAGGAGGGGAGCGAGAGCTCCGCTTCGACCTCACCGACGGCTCCGCGCTCGCGTAATCGGGAGAGAGGCGTGACGTGGCAGTTGTGCTTACCGTTGCCGAATGCTTCAGGCGTTGTCTGCGGGCGGCGGGTGATCTGACATACTATCCGGTGCTAATCGCAAAGTAACGAAACAGTCGCGTGACCTGAACGAACCGTTCTCACAGCTCTGGCAGCAGGCGTAGCGCTCGCTGGTTCGTCGATGGCAGACTTTACTTTTGCGTCACGCGCCGTCGACTCGTGACGTAAAAATTAGTATATAAAAATATTGTCCGTTTGCCTGTTTTGGGCGTATTGTGTACCGCAGCGGGCACCCGGAAAAGAACAACCTCCTCTTCCAGTTCGACTAATAGCAGCCGGTTTTATTCCCGTCATTTTGCTTCATTTTATGTTAGCAGCAATGCTAAAGCCAGAATTACATATTGGCCGAACAAAAACGTCTTTAGCTATATACATATTCGCCGATAATAACCGAAAATATGCGTTAAAAAAAACAAAAAAAAGTTCGCCGAAAAAAAAATTAAAACGTATTGGAAACGTGTTAGTTGTATAAAAACTAGTTTTTCGAGCAGCATTATGTTTAAACATTGATGTGTTTGTTCTGGCTTCTCGTATTAAAATCCGTATTAAAAACGATCCGTATTTTGTTAACGCCTTAAATTCTGCCACATGAAACTCGATACACATACCGTGAGGCCGTATCAGATCTAGGTTCGCCCAATGTCTAAAACCTTTTGGCGTAAGTTCAAATTCGTGCCACCTACCTAAGAGTGTAGTTACATATCTACGTTAAAACAACTCTCAATGTTTTTTTTTTTTTCTGTTTGTGCAGGTGTTTGAAGCCTATATAAACATGATTTTGTGTCAATACATTGAGGAATTCACCAACAGCGCGAAAGACGGGGACCAGACACAGAAGCAGATAGTAATAATAATAATAATAACTTTGTCTGGTCCTCGTCTTTTCGCGCTGTTTTGAATTCACGAAGTATGTACCAATTCGCCCAAGCCTCAGCTTCAATAAATTTAATCTGTGTTTGAGACCCCGTCTTTCCACTCCTTCATCATCGTCTTTCTCCCTAGTCTCAAGGGTTATAGTTAATCATACTTAGCACTAGCTGCATAATTATTCTTCGCATAAAGTGTTCTTATCACGATCCTGATATAAAAACAGATGTTGGTCTAGAACTATTCGTTTGTGCGGGTTTCGATGACACATTGGATTTTGTTTTATTGGGAGTTGAGGAACATTTCGTGAAGCTTCGAACCAGTCTGATTTCGTGTCTATGTCATCCTGAAATGTATGATGCGGTTCTGTCATCTTCTTTTTGGGAAGTATCAGCGTTTTTTCATGCGCGTATTCAGAAAACTAAGGGGAGTTCAGATTTTGCTTTCCCTTGTGATTAATATAAATATTAAACAGAGGTGCTAGCGGCTATCCTTGTTAGTGCTGCGTACTTTCATTTTTACTGGTTTACTCATCATTTACTTTCACAGATTGCGATCTATCTGGGAAACAGTAGACTAAACATTTTAATGCTCATATAAATCTCATTGGGTGTATTTTCCTAAGCACGTTTGAATGGTCGATTAACTCTACCCACCCCGTGCAGGGCCAAACCAAACCCGGCGCTCTAATGGCGGCACTGCACAGTTTCTCCACAGCAGAGAAAGCGAACGTCTTCGACAGAGGTCGGCATTTTAGGTCGCCCTCCTCACCCTCACCCTCACAGCCACACTCACCAAAGCCCCTCCCTCACCCTCACCCTCACAGCTACACTCACCCTCAACCCATCACTCACACTCACCCTCACAGCTACACTCACCCTCAGCCCCTCACTCGCACCTCACCTCACAGTTTCACTCACCTTCAGCGCCCTTAACTCACCCTCACGCCCCTCACGCACTCATGGCCCTCACGCCACTCCACAGCCCTCCCCGCACTCATGGCCCTCATGGCCTGCGCCACTCACCGCCCTCACGCCCCTCACGCACTCATGGCCCTCGCGCCACTCACCGCCCTACGACGCACTCATTGCCCTCACTGCTCACTCGCCGCCCTCTCGCCCCTCGCGCGCTCATGGCCCTGACACCCTTCACGCACTCACCGCCCTCACGGCCCTCGCGCACTCATGACCCTTACGGCACTCAGGTCCGCTTCAGGCGGGGCATTTTCGCCCAGAGGCCTGACGTCGCCCAACCCTAGCAACGCGAGCCTGCGCCCGCGTTCACACGCAGCAACCAACTGCTGCAACTTTACGCCATCATCATCATGAAAGTTTATTTTTCTTGCACTATTTAATAGACAAACCATTGCGCGGTATAAACGTGTTTTTATGCATTCAAATCTCGTTGAGAATACTAATGCATCTTTCTGAAACAGTTTCTTTCCAAAAACGATAAATTTCAAACCAGAACCAAGTGTTTTATTGTCATCATCACTGGCACGAGTTATCACGTGAAAATATCGCGTCCCTGATTGATGCAGCCGCTTCAAACATCTTCGAATTGCTCCGAGTTGCTCGCTTGTTTCGAGCCGCACCGGATCTCGGCAATTCGTGTCGATCTATGGAGCTAGGGAACAACCCGCCAGCAACACCAAAATTGCTGAAAACGTTGCTCCGTCTGAAGGGGGCCTCACACACTCACCACCCTCACGCACTCATGGCCCTCACACCCTCACGCACTCACCGCCCTCACGGCCCTCACGCACTCATACCCCTCACGGCCCTCACGCACTCATACCCCTCACGACCCTCATGCCACTCACACACTCACTGCCCTCACGCCCCTCACCGCCCTCACGGCCCTCACGCCCTCACGGCCCTCACGCACTCATGGCCCTCACACCCCTCACGCACTCATGGCCCTCACACCCCCCACGCCCCTCACGCACTCACCGCCCTCACGGCCCTCACGCACTCATACCCCTCACGGCCCTCACGCACTCACGACCCTCACGACCCTCATGCCACTCACACACTCACTGCCCTCACGCCCTCACCGCCCTCACGGCCCTCACCGCCCTCACGGCCCTCACGCACTCATGGCCCTCACACCCCTCACGCACTCATGGCCCTCACACCCCCCACGCCCCTCACGCACTCACGGCCCTCACTCACTCACGGTCCTCACAGCCCTCACGGCCCTCACGGCCCTCACTCACCCTCACACTCATGAATATTTCTGCTTCGGGAAACTCACTCACCCTCACCTCACCTGTGAAGATGAGGGTGAGTGAGGGTGAGTGAGGGCCCTCATGAGTGAGGTTTGCCGAGGCATGGTCTTCGAAAGCACAGAGCAGAAAGGGGGAAAAGACGTTGGTACTTTTACGCCTTCGATGGTTCCAAACAAATGAAACTAAGGCAATGTTATTATCGTCTAATCAATGCTTTGCGAACACTCTTTTCCAGGTCACTCTTCTCAACTCGAATCTCCTCCAACAAACTCCCGACAACTAGCCCCGAAGGCGCGCTCGCAGTAAGCCCCACTCGAGTAAACCAGCCGTATGGCACACATTTTTTCCCTCGAATCGATTGAGAGCGTCTGCTGGATGGGGAAGAGGTTATCGTGGTCGTGACTTTCCGCCTCATATGTCCCGGCGTGAAGTGCGGTGCCGTCCGAGCGCGCTCGCCATGCGCGGATAATTCCCGGCGTCTCCTGACCTCGCCAACATTTTGTGCGTCGCGGAATCGGAGTGGCCCAGTCTGTGCGGCTACACGCCGTTCTTCGGCGCTTGTCTTGGTTGTTGTTCGCCCCGCGTGGGTCTTTCCTGCGCCTTCTTTTATTTATTGCTTGTTTATGGACGCGTTTGTTTCCCTCCCCGTGGCCTGTTTGTTGGCGATGGGCACGCACGTGCTTGACAGATCCAGGGCGCTTTTATTTTTTTTTTTCGCTTCATCGCGTTCGATTTTAGTGCGGGCTTTGTTCGGCCGGTGTTGCTTCTCGCGTATGCGATGGCCAGACTATAGTGTGTGTGTACACGGCGATCGCTGCCGCTTGCTCAGCCAAAGGGGTTCTGTAAAGTAGTATCGCCACAGCCGGCATTCATCCGTGGTCTATATACGATCAAAGGCGCTGATTTCACGCTGCTGACGCGAAGCAAACACCCCCATGGCAACCTTTTTTTTTTTTTGTGCCTTATCTTTACCGACATACCCAATTTTTTTTTTGTTTTTTTCCTTTTCTTATAGTTAGATGGGACGTGGACTAGTTACGTTCCCATTCGAATGGTTCCAGGCGAGGGCAATGTTGTGCGCTCGAATAAAGTGCCCCGATGCAGCAATTTAAACCGTGCAATAAAACGCTAAACCCTTCATAAAAAAAAAAAAATTTTTTTTGCACTACGCAAGTGCTTGTTTTTTTGTTTTTTCTGTTTGCCCACGTAATCTGACAGTCTGGTTCGTGCGCGTCTGCGTGGGCTGGAACGCGTTGAATGGGGCGGAGAAAAATACGAAAGGAAAAAGAGAAAAAGGAAAATCTGGCTCGTATGTGAAACCCGATTATTTTCTGTCGGCAGATGCGGTGAATATCCCCGACGCCCCGATCGGGACGAGCGACCGGTTGTTTCCGATAATGATTCACTGCGACCCTGTAATGACGGCCGCGTCGTGCTAATGGAAGGGTGGCGCTGATGTCGTTGGTTAGGCGGAGGGCGTGTCTTGTGTTTTCTCTTCTTTATTTGTCCCCTCAACTGACAGTGTGATGGGATCTTACGGACTCGCCTGACCACTCTAAAGGCTTCCTTCTCATCGCCCGATCCCGCTTCCTGAGCGTGCGTTCCAATGCACTGTCTGCTAGACGGTGAACGTCGTCGGATTGTTGTTAAAAAAAAAATAGCTCGCGGTAATAAATTAGTTATTCTTTTCTTTGTGCGCGTGCGTTTGTACTTTGTGGGGTAATTGCTATGTATACAATCCATCTATAGATAGTAATGATTGCGTGTTCCGAAGCCCGTTTTAATTAGTTTTCGGTCTCTTCACCCGCTAAAGATACTTTCTGACGGATAGTTGCGATTGTGCCCAATGTCGGCGTGACTCGCCGTGTACCGTTGGTCGTTTATGTCTCCAGTGGAGCTCACTCTGTCCTTTTCTCTCGTTCGCTCGGCGACTTCAGGCTGCTTCCTATACCGAATGGAACAGATTTTGCGGCTTCATTGGTGGCAACCGTTGTCGCGGAACCTCCGATTCCCAGCTATTAATCTTTCGATACACGAAAAAAAAATATTGAGATAAAGACATTATTTTTCCCATTTTAATGTTAGTATGGCAAAAGCAAAGTTGCTGTCTACGCTCCAGAAAATGCGGTTGCCATTTCGAACATCGTTTGGCGGTCGTATTGTCCACCCGGAGTCCACAGGGCGGAGTTCTAATCTCCACAGTGCGGCGGATCCTCCTGCGGACTGCCGCACTCCCTGTTCACACATCAGACAAAAGGCACGCGGTGTTCACATGCGGACACGAACGGTCTGTGGCCACGCCCCAAACACGTTTGCTTCATATACGTATGCTCGGAATATGTTGGCAGACAGTGTTCGTATGAGACCAGTGTGACCCGTCATACAAAGAAGAAACCTCTTCAGACAGTCTCTGCAGACTGTCCTTTGTATGATGTGTTAGCACCGCGACCTTCCGCGCGTTTGGGAACCACGTCTAACGAAGCGACGAGGACGCGGTCGAGCTGCGGCGAGTCTTGAATCAAAACGTGGGACTGAAATATAGGGACTAAATTTCGAACGTACCTAGTCCAAGACTCCATTCACGTTTACGCGACATGTTTTTAACCTGCATTTGTTTTCTCTTCGGTTACATGGTTGCGTTAAATTCACAAAATCAAACGAAGGCTCACCGGTTGTTTTCGGTAGTGCCTCGGTTTTTTCTTCTCGTTTTTTCACTCCAGTGTTTCGTGTTTCGGCCTGTGCCTTATGCCGAATAATATAGGCCGGAGAAGTCCAAAGGTAATCAAGGCTAGCTTCAATGATGGCTTGAATTAAGCCTTTACATCTTGTCCGCACTGAGCGGGAAGGCAGCAATCGGTTCCAATTTCCGGAGCTTGAATATCTCTTTCGATGGCTTCACCTTAGAACTGCGATACTTCATCCACGTGTCTGTACTCCGAGGGTTGCCTAGTACGCTGCGTAGAGCTACCAAACCGAGATCCCCCGAACACTGCGCTGTCGGGGCAGTTTATCCGGGCGCGCTGCAAAACTATCGGGTGCACCTCCTCTTGTACGCCCTCGTCGATTTCATAAGCCGCTCAGATGTATCTGTACGTAAGCTATGCGATAAGTCGCTTGGTTGGCTAAGGGTTTGAAGCTACGGCCTCGGGGAGCCAATGAGAACCGGACAAAGCACGTGAAAGCGCCAGTTCAGCCCAGACTTCAAAGCGGCGCGTTTGTTTGTCACGCGTCCCGCTCTGGGACTCTCGTCGCCTGGAGTAAACGATCGATGTAGTACTACACCGTTTCCTATGAAAGTCTCGGGATTCAAGAAGACGGATGTTTTGGAACGAAACGGCGGGGCAGGACTGGGGAGAGAGTTCGCGCTGGCGGGGTCGGCGGAGAAAAGAGCAGGAAGTTCGCGGGGCAGCAACGATGCTCTGTGCAAAAAAGTGTTGGCCCCCCACTTCGTGATTCCAGCTTGGGGTGGAGGGGGTGTCTTTCGGGGATCGTCGTTGCTCCCCGGAGCTTATCGGCCGAGCAGTAATGGATGCAGCAGATCAAGTGACGTCATCCGCCTGCGCGGGGGCGCAAAATGCGGAGATAGAAAGAGAAGGAAAAAAAAAGGGGGGGGGGTTGAGGGGGAGGCCCACCTCCGCCCTTCCGCTTGGCCTCGATTAATCGGTCGAGTAGTGAGAGTGAACTGTGCGCGGCGTCGCCGTCTGTGCATGCGCCGAGTCGACTTCAGGGCCGCCGCCGCCGCTCGTTCACCAGTGACTCATTCCGTCGGCACTCGCCCGTGCTTTTTGTTTGCGGGGTTTCCGCCATGACGGCTCTGCCGCTTGCGAAGGAGGTGTCCTTTGCTTCGCTGTTATCTTCGTCGCTGCTGCCGCCTCCTCCGACAGACGGAAGTGAAACCAGCCGACGCGGCGTACTGTTTAAATACCCGTCCACTCGAGTCCTTTGTTGTTTTTTTGTTTGATTTGTTTTGTTTCTTATGGCGTGAATTGAAGGTTGCCTCCGGCGACAGACTCTGACCTCCTTCGTCTTCCGCGAACGAAACAAAAGCGTTGTGTGTTGCTCCACTCATTGGAAAGGTATGCTTGGACGTGAGTGCGAAAACAGGAAACCCTCTAATTAAGCGGGACACTCAAACGTTTTGCTGGCGAGGGAAGTCTATATTTAAAGCTATGTTGCGTTTCTCTACTTTTATCGGAAACGCGTCTACGTCCTTCCGCATGTTGGCAGACATTTGATTTTCAAAGTTGGTACGTTATTATCTTTTCTCGCGCGTTTATGCTTTCTAGGATTTTCCTGCGTGTCATTGTAATTACGGCTCGCCCAAGAGGTGTCCCATGTAGTCGATATCTTGTGACCTCGGCAGGAAGCAAAACTAACTGGTGCGAGACACAGTCGAAGAAGGCCCCAGTGTCGCGAAGTTCGCACGCTGGCAAATATTAAGAAAAAACATAAACGCTACTGCTTTTTTTGCGCGGAAATTTGCTTCGGATTCCTCTGCCGACTGCCTTTACGGTATGTTAACACCTGCGGTTCCGTGGGCGCTGTGGTCGTCAAGAGTAGTCTGCCGGATGTATACGGCGGCGAGAGAGATCGCTTCGATACCAACTTGTGCCGCCCAAACACCGAAAAAAAAATCGTTCCTCTTGCCGGAAGTTAATCGGAACGCAAGTTCGGAAATGACGTTTGTGACTTCACATCCTGCGGGGGTTGCAAACGGTGCCCACCATGTAAGCTGCGCTTATTTCGTGACACTTGAGTTCACCTAAAAACCGTATTCCTCGCGGAACCATACAAATATTCCCCTCCCTGTATTGAATCAAGATATATGTATATGATTTTTTTTTATTAGCTTTACGCTATTTTATTAATAGGACACGTTTCAAAAGCCCAAATCATTGGCGTCTTTCTTTGACGGCCAATCGAATATTGTAAAAACTACTTGCCATGCCGTCTTTTTTTTATGTTACAACGAGCATTGTTTTTACCCATCACGTCACACTCGCTGCCGTCTCGCTGTTGGCGTAGGGGCTCACAGACACAAGTACTATATTTAGGAGTTCACGACAATTAGAGGCGTGTGAACTACAAAAGCGGTGCGTATGGACGCTTCGCACGCGTGCCGGATTAAGGGGTGTCCAAACAGGACACTACGATACGCACGACTCCTGCAAGTCGTTGCTGCGCGCCGCTGGCTCCGCTTCCGGCCGTCGGAGGGAAACTTCCCTCCCGTCAAAGCAGCCGGGGAAGCGTCCCCCGCTAGATCTCCCCTCGCTTCCTCCACGGCGGCCTTGCTCTGCTCATCACGTGGGTCCGGAGAGCCACTCACACGCTCTCTTGGCTGTCGGTCAATCGCTCAAGGCCTCCGCCGCTTTGGGAGTCCCGAAAATGGGAAAGGGAAGACTCGAGTGTGAGGGGGCAGAGCCAGGAGCCAGGCGAGCGCGAGCCCGCGTCGTGTCCAAGGTCGTGTCATCGTCCAGCAGTTCTGTGGATTGATCGACTCGCGGCTCTGTTCCTAACGTCTCGATAGACAAACAAACCTGGCTGGTTTGAAATTTAATAAAATAAATGCTATATTCTTAAGTTCTCAGTGTTTCTACATACAACTAAAAGTCTCCTTTTGCGCACTGCACTTTATTAATTTTTTTTGAGCTACGAGCGCGGATTCTGACGAAAAAAGCTGAGCCGAGGCGGCCGAAACGCGCGCTTCGACGAAGGAATCTCCCAAATCCATCCGAAGCCGGACCTCTTTGGCCTTCCTCCAGCCGGAGGTGACGGCGGTAGCAAGGTCGGCGACTTCGTCAGCCGCGGGAGATAGACAGGCATCAGGCATACCATTGGCAGGTGGCGTGTGACGTCAAGTCTGACGAGCACCGACGTCAACGACAAGTGGAGAAGGCGAGGAGGCAAGTCGTGAATGTGGCTTGGCCAGCTTGGCCGGTGTCCAAACAGACATTCGACCGACGACTCCCGGACGGTTCAATTTTGACGATTTTTGCAGGAGTCGTGTGGTTTGTAGTAGCCTGTTTGGACAGGCCTCTTACAGCCGCCATTGCTGACCTTCTGTTGTCTTGCCGAGCCACTGAAGCTGTCGTTGGTGAGCCTCCTCCACCAAAGGCCGATGCCAGGGGACAGGGACACGTTAGAATCTCAAAAAAGACAATAGTTCGGCCTGCTATGGTTACCGTGCAGTAAAACAGAATAAGAGTAAAAAAGGAGAAAAAAGAATATCGCTTATGGCGTCGCCCATGTATAGCTGCCGCAAAGCGTCTTTCAAGGACAGAGCCGTGGAATGAAATTGGCTCCTGAATTGTATAGGCCCGAGCGCTAAGTACACGAGTGTGGCATCTCGTCTGCGGGTCATGTATTCTCGCATCGGGCGAGAAACATGTCTTGGATGCATTCCTTCGGCATGCCCTCGCTTGCTAGAGCACAGCAAATCGGCACCAACAAAGGTCTGGGAGAGGGATCCCGTAAAGAGCTATCACTTTAAACAAGAGGAGAGAGAGAAAGAAA
>JAZHYW010000161.1:0-30759 GCA_037355805.1 Ixodes ricinus
TGTTTCCTTTTGCTTATTTTGTTGGGGGCGCACTGCCGCTGGCGCGCGCCTGGGGACGGCGCATGTTGGACAATCCCCGGGGGGTCACCGGGCGCGGGGGAGTTGCCTTTTTGTTGGTTTGAGGAAGGCGGCGGCCGCTCGGCGCATCCTCCGCGGCAATCGGTCAGGTTTCGACCGGAAAAGGGGTCCGCTGTAATTCCCGCGAAGACGGCGTTGCCTGCATCGATGTTACGGGGCTCTCCCCTCGGGACCCGTTAGGGGCCTGCGCGCCAGCGGTGCGAGGCAGGTTGGGTGGCCCCCGGGTGGTGAGCAACGTGCCAGCTGTACGCGCAGTGTTATGCTTTTTGCTTGTTTACGAAGGCGGCTGCTGCTCGGCGCACCCCCTCGTGGCAGATCGGGTTTTGATTAGGGGCTCCCTGTGGCGCCACGAAGACGGCGACGACGACCACTGTCGGAGTTACGGGGCTGTCACCTTGGGTCCGTTGGCGAAACGGCAAATGTACCTGTATGCGCCCTGTAATGATGGATGGGTAGCGGCACACGTGACCTCGAGGGGTTTCAAACCTATTGGCCGGTCCCTTCCCGAGGCGAAGAGGACCGAGGTTTTAAAAAACTCGTGACGGGGCGGGAAGGGGCAATTTTTGCTTACTTTGAACAGCGACTGTAAAGAAGTTCGTGGAGATACAAACTTCCACTTGTACATAAAATTGTACAAAGTTTGTAATGTAAATAAATGTCTTAGACCCAGAACCCCAAAAGCCACCATCATCTTAAGCAGCCAAGCCATGGCCAGAGCAATGACAGAAACTTTACTGTGTTGATTTACACGGGAATCTTCAGTGAAACACAAATCCTCTGCCTTTGAACACGTGGCCCTAACACGTGAAAACATCTGTTCGCCGTCAGCCATGGGCTCGACAGGCTTGTAGTAGAGTGTTCATACTGTGTTCTTTTCTGGGCCCACAAAAACTCAAATACGACACAGGGACAGCTCAACTGTGTTGACCCGTTCGTTGTCAGGAACTCTGGCTATCTTTCCTCTGCTGATTTTTCGGGCTCCCCGTAGTTGAACACTATGCTTGCAGATGTTACGTATTGCGATCTCATTTGTAGTATAGCTGTATCTCGATCCGAAAAAGAAGTCAGCTACTTATCACGTATCAAATCTGGGCATTGCGTTATCATGCAGAAACTCCTGAATCATGTTAAGTCGTTCCTCTGATGGCGGCAATTGCGATCGCCGCTGTGAACGCGATAAGCGCAGGCATCGCCAGCGCGCATAGCCAGACGACAGATGAGGTGCTGATTGGTAAGAACATTGCGATTTTCCCAACGCGCAAAACTTCACAACAACGCCGCAGGGGCAGCGCCTCGGAGTAGCAACGCTGTTAATGCTCGATAGTACAGTTGTTGACCACTACAAGAAAGAAATGGTATGAAGGTACACTTTGAAGCCTCTCGACGAGCGATATTTTGATGCCCCGGCAGCACTCCCATCTTACTTTCGCATTTTGACTTTTTTTTCTGACTGTCGGCACGGTGCCATCTGGCATTCCTTCCGCGTGTTCTTAAATTTGTTTTTATTTACATGGTCCAGGTGAACTGTGATGGAATGGAAGAAAACATTCACTGCAAACACTACAAAGCCAGCTTTGTTTAGGAATGCTCTTCATAATTACTACAACACACGTACATCACCTCTTTTCTGACCAAATGGCTTATTTTTTTCTCACAAGGCTAGTAAAAAAGCATATAAAACTTCTTTATATTAACGGCGCATTAAAAAAACTTCCCGGCTACCAAGCAACATTATGATACCAGTCTTGAATAAACCACCTTAAGGCAGGGGGCACGGCGTAGCGATCTGGCGTATGCCTTACCGCAAGTGAGCTTTACAGAATATACAGTGATGTGATTGGTCGTAGTCATTTTTGAAGCAGCTATTAGGAGCAGCCAAGTTCATTTGGAAAGCAAAAAAAGAGCTTTTGGAGTATAACCGCATGATTCATTTTCATTTATGTCACTGCAAATGTGAGGAGGAGAGGCGGCAAATATTAGGAGAACATAAACACCCTTGTTTAGTTGCGTATGGAAACACCAGACGCGGTAACACGAAGATGACTCATGAGGGACAGCGCAAACTGCCGTGAATGATTATTTTAGGCATAATCACTGAACAAACGTTAAAATACAATCATTTTTTGAGCACCTAGATTTATGTGTCCTTGAAATTATAGGTTGTAACAAAACTGCAATTCTTAATTCAGACAACAAACAAAGCATTGTAAAATAACCTACAAACGTGTCCAACCTCAACCTAACCGCACAACGTATAAGCTCTGGAGGCACCGCTGCACAACAAACATCTCACCCAACCACGAAATGCAAGTCGAGCACAACAACAAAAACGAACGCACGCGAGGCGTTCACTCGCAGGTAAACGACGGTTACAGGAATGCTCGCTTTGTGTTAGTGACGTCAGAAAAGCTCCAATGTTGCCACCGAAAGCAGCGTTTACGCTAGAGTGCGATTGGAGCAGTATAAATTCAGCTACTCATGCAGAGGGGCATATAAAATTCAGATATTGCACGTACGATGGGCCTCGAGGCAATAGCAATGATATTCAATTGTTTTCTCGAATACGAAATTTGACCGGACAATCTCTTTAATAGTTTTGTAAATTTAGAGATTTTCCAAAAAAGCAAGCTGGGAAGAATATTTGGTTTGATTAGGTAACTGGAAATAATGATTGAGTACCCTTTAGTCAATAAAATAGATACTGTTGCCACTGTTAATGCCAAGTACCCTTTTTATTGGTTAGCCTCCTCGTGCGCCAAGTAAATCTTTCTATGCAGACACCTGCCCTCTGCAGGCTCACTATATCCCTATGCTCAGTGAGTGTACGAACTGCAGTTGTATCCCCACTCGACACTCGCTGAGCATGAGGGTAGGAAAAGTTTACCATTGCAGTAGTAGTGTTTTATAGACTTTACAGTTGAATGTGAATATTCGACAGAAATCTCTCAGGTTGGCACAAAAGAGGGTTAAACAAGCGTGTTTAATCATTTGCCTTAATTAGGTACCCATCATTTCAGTGACTACATGGCCTTGTCATCAGGGGAGACTATGCTGTGGCAGTGAAGGAGCAGTTTCTTTTATAAGGACAAGTACAAAGCATAAAAAGAAAAGGATCTATATGCTGATCACTCAAGAATATGCTATTCATTATAATGTATTTCTGCCAAGTACTTGAGTGTGATTTGTTTTTATTTTCAGCTACCTGGGTGCCTCAAGATCTCGAGGTCCTAGTGGCCACAAGCTTGGACTCAATCTTCTTCTGTGGTCTGGCCAGGACCATGGCGGAGGTAATCCCAGCAACAAGAGCATCGCAGCATCTCCCTGCCAGTGACTTTTGATTAGCGCCGCGACAGGAGTCACTTGTACCACCAGGTGTTAGTAGGTATGCCACTCAAAATAAGCATTCTTCTTACCTATTCCTTAAGTGAAACAGGAAAAGCACTACTAAGCCTAACATGCAAAAGGCATATTCAAATCTCAGGTTGGATGAAGTTCCAATCACAAAAAAGAGTCTTCAGACATGATTAACATGTGAACCATGTGAAGCCCGCAGATGTAGTTTTGATGTCACACAAATAACTCCCCGCAGATGGCATCGGTGTTGCTATACCCAAACAATATTTTAAAATAATCATTGTGTTACGTTGGTGTCAGCAATCTTATGTACCAATCGCGCCCAGAAGTCTGGAGATGTGAAATATAAAAAAAAGCAGGAACTTGCACATTGTCAGCTCTGCAAAGATTTATATAGTGAACAGAGCATAGCTTACATTCAGCTTAGAAAACAATTCGAGTGCAGGCCTATATGCATGGTTCATATATGTGCAAGTGCACCCTTCATAATGAAGTGAACTGCTTAATTTGTGGCCCACGACATGCTTTCTATTAGTGTTAAAAAGTGGCAGGTGTTTAAAACAGCTCGCACCAAATAGTTTTTTTGAAATACATAGGTTCATGGAAATTATTTTGTGGATGTTTGCTGACAGTCATGGTGAGACCAATCTTTAATATCAAGTGTTCCACTAATTCAGAGTTTGTTGAGCCATGTAAATATTGTAGGTCGCAAATTAAATTTTTATGGTATGCAATGGGCACAATCGTCCGTATTGACTAGCTCTACTTAGGGGAACTTTATGCGTTTACTTCGGCAAGATGTTTTCGCATAACTCAAGTATTTCTTTTATTCAACTCCTGCTCTAACCTTGTCTCTAGAAACTTTTCATATTCTTTGTGATGCTGCGATAAGATTCTGCAAATAGTTTTTCTGAGAACTACACTAGATATTTCAGTTCATCAACTTCCTCGCAAAGCATGCGAGAGAGCCAAGCCTTGTAATGTACGGAGGGAACTCAACGAATGACGCCACAGACAGTTTGAAACAGTCGGCATTGTAACAGTAATAATGACATGCCACTTGCTTATGTAATGCTCATTGTCGCAGATCAAACTGCTTTTTCCGTCTATTTTCATTTTCGGTAGAATCATTCACCGAATTCCCTCTCAGACTGCAGCGCTTGGTTCTCCGAAGTAATTTGCATGAATATAAATGCAACAGGTTTCTTTGAGTGTGCGTCTACCACATATTCTTTATTGAACATACTAATTGTATTCATTACCATATCCATAATTGCTATTCGCATTCTACCTAATAATTTTTATTTTGCGATTTGAGCTTTCGCAGTACTTTTCTTCACATCTGTGCTCGTCGAGCCGTACTCAAGTCTATACATCTTGTCTTTCACTATTACATCAATATATAGAAGTGTTGATGTCGAGTGAGAATTGAAACTACCAAATATCTCATGTGAGTTAAGAACCAAGAAAGAGCTCTATAGACGAGATTTTGTGAGAGGGCTGTATAGGTATCAGAATAGCACATGCCATGCTAAAAAAAATGCGAACTTTTGTTAGGTATGCAAGGATGACAGTGTGCTGCGCCATTTCTGATATGTCACAAAACAATCAGTGGCATACAGTGTTCACTTATGGATGTTTAAACTTTCAAATTCAAAGTCCGAAAGTTTTATTCAAGAACGTTCCTCACTACAAATGTATTTAGAGATCTGAGCCACCGACTCATGCAAGACTATGTGGCAAACATTCATTTTCATGTGGATTACGGTTTGCAAGGTCTAGTCTGCACTGATTTATTGCATTCAGGCTGAACCTGGGGGGGGGGGGGTTTCTGGGTATGAAAAAGAGATAAACATTCCTTGAAACCGAAATTTGAGAACGGACAAAAGGAATGATATTAAAGCGATATCTTAGATTCTCTTTTCTTTGTCTTATCTTTAATTATCACTTTATTTCATGTGAGGCATTTAGTTTTTTGAGGCGCAGCTCTTAGATGCCTGTTTTGCGGCGTCGCCATCGGCATAACTGCCTTGCTAAACTTGGCAGGAAATTAAATTAATGTAGAGGTCATTTGACATTAATTTTTCAGGTAAATCTAGTGGAGAAACTGTTTGTTTCTGGCTGACGTGACACAAAGTCATGTGATTTCGTTTTCCCGCTACATTTAGCGGGGAAACTGAATTGGTGTTGAGGTCACGTGACATCAATTTTCCTGCTAAATTTAGTGAGAAAATTTTCCTGCTAAATTTAGGGGAAATTTCCCGCTAAATGGGAGGGAGCAGAAGGGGAGGGGCAGGAGGGGCATACCCTCCCATCCTCCTCCTCCAGATCTGCGCTCTAAGTTCGCATTATAGAGTATTGTAAACGTCTTTTTTTTATTTTTCATCTCGTGTTTATTCAATCTTTGTATCGCAGGTGCGCTCGCAGCACAAATCTGGGTTGTGCTGACCCTCTACGCACAAGTTGGGAACTCCTGAGTGGCAAGAGTGGGAGTTTGGCCTGACAGCTCAAGGGACACCTTTGTTCAGTATTTAATTTATAATTATCATCTTTTGAGCAAAGTTAAGCTTTGCTGCATGCAATTCTTCTAGAAATAAATACTTGCTACCAAATTTACCCCGTCACTACATTTCGCCACTGCTATTAGGGCTCCTCAAGGACCCCGGACAAGAGCTTATTTGTGTGCAAACATCATGCTTGTTTCAAACCAATCGCTGATGTAGAGACTCGTACATCCAGCATTCCAATGAAACGCTGGATGTCTGTGAGTCTCTCCCGAAGGATGCAAGTGGGGAAGGAACCATACAGTCGTATCGTAATAGGGGACATGCTATAGAGTGTGCTTTGCATGCTTTACAGATTTGTTGAAAAAAAATCCGTAAAAGCTACACTTACGCGGTCAGTGCACGTGAGTTATATGGCCGGGGGGCATGGTATAAAGGGCTAATTGTAATGATGAGTCGGCTTATTAAAGGGAAGTGCAAGACTTCTTTCAGAAAACTAGATGGAGGTTGATTCTAGTGTAGTTTTATCCATTAATCTGAATATCACGTTTGTTTTCTCTAAAGATATAACTAAACTTCAGAAAACACAAAAAACATCCGACCAGTAGGGACGTTGTAAGGATTTTCAGCTGCCAAGCATGTGTACGCTTGAGGGCCGCGCGTCCAATCGCAAACTTTCTAGGTGTATTCTCCCGCACTGGCACCAATCGTGATGTCTTCTTTTCCCTTTTTTAAAAATAGTGTGTGCGTGCATAGCTTTGATTGGCGCTGAAGATGCGTGAGCAGAGATTTCGAAAGCTCCTTTTGTGACATCGCTCTCCGGGAAAGAGTGCCTCTAGTGATACTTTAAAAATGATTCTATGCAGCCTCGATTCACCAAATTACCAAATAATTTTGATATTTGCGATTCTGGAGGTCAAATGAAGAAAATTCAAATGTGTTTCCTCAAATACAAAACCACTTTATGTATAATATGTTCCTTACATTTTTTGATTAGTGAAAATAGACCCATAATTCCAATTAGAAATTTGCTAAAGCATCATCGAAAAACATTAAATCAACTCTTTGCGTGAATATATAAGACAAAAGCAGCATTTTACGGCGTTCTAAAAGGAAAGGCTTAATTAGGACGCGTTTCGAGACTTCGGTTTCTTATCGGAGCGCATCTTTGCACCTGCGATGCTGCTGACCAGTGGCTGCAGTGCGAAGCCACCTCCTCGCCTCCCTCGTAGGATGGAGGGAAGCAAGGCGCACGTGCGTTGCGCTACTAAACCCCTAAGGAACAGGACCTTGGGCGCAGAGATGCACTCCGATAAGAAACCGAAACGGATCCAGATAAAGCGTTTTTACAGAACGCATAACATGCTACCCCTGCATTGTATCCTTCTAAAAAGAAGAGATTTAGTGGTTTCCGATGACTCTCATCAAGTTTCTAATTGAAACCATGTGTTCATTTTCAGTAATTAAAAAGTTGATTAACAAATTGTATTTAGTTATCCGACTGATCGTTACGATTAGGCCCTCTAATACGTACCCCTGGCCGTATAACCAACGTGCACAAACCACAGAAGTGTGGCTTTCACGACCTTTTAAACAAATCTATAAAGCTTAAAAAATTCCCCTGTATCACAGTGAAAAGGCGATACCACCATGGTGAAGCCCTATGGCTCCACATTGTGGTATCGCATTTTTTGCTGGTATAGAGTGTTCCATATTATGTAATGCTTGTATGGTTCCGTTCGCCTCCATGGTTCCACAGCGATCCAGACGCTGGTATAGGGTGTCCCATAATACGACACGCTTGTATGGTTCCGTCCGACTCTAACGTTCAGCCGTAATCCACTATGTTGGAGCCGCCGTTTCGCTGGTATAGGATGTCCCATATTACGTTTGGGCTTGTATGAGGTTTTCCATCATCTTTCCGCCTTCAAGATTTTCCAATAGTGCGTGCTAGTGGTGCGCACAGCTGACACTAGGTCGTATCAAAAACACAACAAAAACAGCATCCAAACAAGGCAGGTAGAAAACTCTGCTTTTTGGTCCCGTTCTTTTGTTGTTGTTTTTGCTGCTGCTATGCATGTTTGAACGTTTTTCTTTCATATAGACAAATTTGAATACTAAATTCGAAAAAAGAACTTGACAAAAAATGTGTACAAATGAGACGACGCGACTTGAGAAATCGTCAATTCACCCTAATTTTGGTCATCTTGCAGGCCATTCCTGCAGATGCTTGTGTTAAGCAGCCAAGCCTCTTTCTCTCAACAAAAGCCAAGACGAGTCCTATTTTCGAGCACAAAAATTAATTCGAAAATCGTTTTTGCCATGTTTTTGAGCACTCTTACTATCATTTAAGGCAAATATGAGACTGCCATTGGCTGCCACTTTATTTTCCGGATTTTAAGACTGTGAGTTAATGGCATTATTGAATCAAAAACAGGTTCTGCCTACTCAGAAGTTTCGTGTACTCAATTGCTACAACTTAGCAGCCATTACTTTAAGTGTTCCTGATGATATCCCGTAAAAGATCCAGTCAATGATCCTTCTCCTCAGATCGTCAGGCACATCTCGTTGTTTCACTCTGCTCACGCAGGCTGTTATGTTAAGAGGCATTTTCGCAAAAAAAAAAAAAATGTATTCATTTCTTTGTAGAAGCACTCCCCTAGCGCCACTTCCACTACTGTCCATTCCACTAGCGCTACTTACACAAGCGCCACTTCTTAGGGGGGACAAATCTCTTCCCGTGGCTCTCCTGGAGTGGAGCACATTAGAATAAAGAGTTGTGTAAAATGTTATGAAGCACAAAGTGGGAAATCTTAAAGTAAGCTGGTGCGTGGAAATTTAAACAACCACACTCACTCTCAGCAAATTAGCTGTGACAAGTGTGGAGTTGGTCTATTAGCGGTGTATGAACTATATAAAACTGTAATACTGAAGCTGTTTGTGTAATGCACTTTGAAAAGAAAGAAGTCTTAAAAAGTAGCAGTAGTTGTAGTAGCAGGTTGGTGGTATTAGTGGCAGTAGCTATAGTAGTAATGGTAATAGTTATAGCAGTAGTGGCAGTGGTGATACTAGCTGTAGCAGTTAGATTACTAGCAGGGGCGGATCCAGAACTCCTTCTTGGGGGGCGGACCCATTCTTTTCTTGTTCACCGGCAGGTCCACCCATGTCAAATTGCCCTCCAAGAACTGGGGAGGGGGGGTCGACTTCGTTTGGGGGGGGCGGCTGCCCCCGTCGCCCCCCCCCTTGGATCCGCCACTGATTAGTAGTAGTGCTTTACAATACAAGTCATATACCCCAAGGACGAAGAAAACTGCTGAAGTCCGTGTAGAAATGCTCCGCATTTAAAAATACAAAGCAAGACCCAAAATTATAACTGCAGTCACTTCCCCTACTAGACCACAATTATGGTAATTTCAAAATTGCAAAATAGCACAGTTTTCACTACAGTGAAACCTCAAGAGATTTGGAGTACCCAGAAGCAAACACAAGAGCTAAAAAGCAGCTGCTGCTTTTTACCATTGAGACTGTACTAAACTCAGCCCATTCCCACATGCTACAATCAAGCACATTTTCTGTTTGCATACTCTCTGTGGAAACAAGAGCAAGCCTAGTGTACAGGCTATTCTTAAAAGCAGGTGCAAGCTGTATGCAGTAGTAAACTGAAACACTAGGCTTTTTTAATTTTTGACAGTAACATATGTCTATAGGATGTGATAACAAAGGAATCTTGACTCTGACCCTACCACAAGCCAGGGAGGGGCATAGCCAGGGGGCTCCAATGGGGCTTCAGCATCCCCTCCCTCCCCCTCCCTCCCCTCCCTCCCTTCCACCCCAAAATCCAGCCCCCCCCCCCCTGCTTGAGGAGTGCCGAGCGAAGGGCGTGAACACATCGGAGTAGGCCACGCACCCTCGCCCCTTAGGCTCACTTCCAGGTGGCGCAGCCTGTACAGCGAGCCACGCGCTCCTCTGTTCGCATTTCATTTTTCCCCGATAGTACATCGCACTGTGAAGCGCGAATTCGCATGCCATCCGCGTGAGTTCATAGCAAATTCTCGCGTACTTATAGCGCTTTGGAACGCGAATTCGTTGTGTCTGTGATCTGTGATTTCATTAATGAAAATACAGAGAGTTTGCAGGTTAGCTGCTGATAGTTAATCGTGATATTTAAAACCAGACACTGCGTGAGTGAACAAATAGGAAATTTTAAAATCTGAGAGTTTCCATTTCCCGTTACTTGCAGTTCACCTTTACCACGTACCATTTATGTTGTGATTCTGGGTAAGCGTTCTTTTAGGGCTTTATGATATATAAACGTAACTAAGAGCCATGTGTTCACCTCTCATCTGATTACTGGGGAAAGCGATAACTGCTCTAGAAAATTAAACATTGGGCATAATATCTTGTTTTGTGTGTTTGGGGTGTGCGTTTTTGCTGAGACCCCTTCTGCGCTCCTGAGTTGTGTGGTAAACATAAGAATAAAAGCGATAGTTGGTTGCCTCATCTATAAACTTTCTTATAAATGACATATGCGGCGAATACATGTGCTGGTACACAAACAACAAGTCGGTGGGAGGACAAGGTGAACAGTTGGAATGTCCTGCTGAGCGACGCGATCTCTAAACCGTTGTGCTAGACCACAGGTTCCATTTGTATTTGTCCTTCGTCCCCAATTCCCCTTCTCCAGGTAATAATATTGGCATCCAAACAATTGGCTTGTGAGGAAAACCTTTGGTTTTATGGTCTTACTTGCTAGTTTTGCCAGTCATTTTTTTTTTAAACCCCTAAACAAGCTTTTTTTTTTTATTCTAGTCAGTTTTGTCCTTTTAGTAAGGGTTAATTAAGCGCGTCTGCATGAGCAGGAATATAAAGTTTTCAATATTTTGCATTTTTACTTCTTTCAGATAAAGTAGATTTGAACACTATTAACTTAGATATTGGAATACTTTATGTTTGCTTAACAGGGGACTTGGAACATTTGTATATCCTAATAATGAAAACTGTAATCAGTTAGTATTGGGCGTTATTTCATACTATGCTATTACATCTTGAAATGGTTTTGTTTCCAAGTTATGGAAGTTGTAATTTAGATTGGTCTAATAGGCACAATGTTTGGTTTTCATAATGCTTAAGTTGTGCTTCTTTTGTTGACTATGCCTTCTCTGTTGTAAATCCATAAGAGGAACCAACCCGCTACCAGGACAGTTCTCAATAGGTGCCATTCAGATATATTGCAATTAATTACGATGTTTGCTTTTTATGCTATGGGCTGGAATACATTTAAGAAAAGGGTATGTTTGGAAATGGTTCTGAAATGTCACTAGGAGATGCTTTCTCGTTGTAATATTTTTTTGTATTTAAAAAAACACACCGGGGCTTATACATGGCTTGTACTGACGTCACATCGCACACTTTTGACCACCATGAAAGACAGGGAGAGAGAAGCTGCTTTTCTAGAAATTTTTGGTGACGGGTTAATCTTCTATATTTTTCTGGGAGGAGAATAGCGACATCTGGGCAAATCTGTGAGACAGAAAAGGGGGTCCTGGTAAGAGGGGAGCTCCTTCTTCCCCTTGTTCCTGGTGGCCATCAAAGCGCTCTTTGGATAACGTCATGTGCAAACCATGTATAGCCCCTAGTCTGACCTGGGTGACCAGCTCCAGGATTTACTTATACTGCTACGAAACTCGACTTTTGTTGCTCCTGAGCTGCTCCAAAGCAGAACTTTTACTGCTCCAAAACTGCTCCAAAGGGGCATCTTTGCTGCTCCCAGAACTGCTACAAAAGGCTGAAGCTTGCTTCCACCTTTGCCCTTAGGGGTGTCAGTGCCCCTTTAAAGGGCCCTGCAACAGCTTTTGACTGGCTTTTAATTTGCATTGAACCTAAGCGCACTGAACGTAGTAACGTAATGAAACTTTTCTTTTCGCGAAATTCGCTTTATTTTAAAAGTTATAGGCAAATCAGAATTACAAAAACAAGCAAAAAATAACCGCCTTCACGACGTCGTAGGTCCTGGCGAGTGGCCGTGAACTAGAGGAGGAATAGTGAGCTCAACGAGCGCTCACGGCTGCCGCACTCCGTGTCGACGGCTCGAGAGGGCGCCACTAAACCGTGTGTTGGATACGCTGTATGATGCGGGCAGCCAGGCGGCTCGCATTGCATTTGCTGCGCGATTAAAGACCATTTCGGCATAACACTTCATTGGCCACAAACGACAGCAAACGCGGGGTAAAGATCAGTACAGAACGGGAGCCACTTCGCGCTGCCATACCGCCAAATGGCCTTTCTACGCTCGCCGTTCATCGGCGCCTCATCCCACTAGCCCTTTCTAATATGCGCCGCTTTTTCTGCTGCTAGGTGGCGGGTATGTCGACGGGTCCGACGGGTCATTTCTTGTTTCCGTACTTTATAAACAGCATTTGTTTCTTTTCTGATCTAAAATACCGAACAAAAACTACTTTCATACATAATTGAAACGGTTCGCGACACTTATATTTTGTATCTCGACCAAAAAAAAAAAAGCTTTTAGCGGCTCTGACCGGTAGTAAGGCCAAGGACTTAAGACGGCACATTTTGCGCGCTTTCGGTACCGCGGATCGCCCTCGTCGGTAGAGGAGGTTTCCGCGTCGTCCGGATTAAAATATGACGCACTGAAATTTAGTGACTCTCTCCGTGCCCGCTGGCTTGCCCGAACCCCAAGAGACGTGGAAACAGCAAAAGAGGATGACGCTTAAATATGATTGCAGGGCCCCTTTAAGGCTTCGCTGGTAACAGCAGAATGCATTCTGATTACTTTTAGAACACAAAACGAAACTACAGGTAGTGGGCACTTCAATGAAAAAAGTTTCGTAAAGGTTCTTACGGCTGTTCAGCAGTCTCGTCAGGAGATGTTAAAGTGATCACGTTGATCAGTGCTCCGTCAGGCACTGTGGTGTCGTCGTCAAGATCAACAAAGCAGTTGAACCGTTCATTGTGCATCTGCAAGATAAAAAACCTACTTATTTGCATTTATTTTGTACCAACACAATTTAGGTTAGGGGTATCAAACTATTTTATTTAATGAGTCTATGAATGAAGGCAACAAAATAAATGCAACACTTGGGTTTTCCTGATCCATGCATACCGATACATAGTCCCCACGTGACGTCACCTCCTCTACTCCCGCCCGCCAGCCGCCATTGCCAGGTACTAGAAGCAACGCGGACGCTGCCGCCGCCGCGTGTGCGCCGCTCAATTGCTACTTCGCTGCAGAATTTGTATCGCCGGTGCAGCGAGATGGCAAAAGCCATTTGCCATGAGTTCTGCCCTTCCTATTTTGAAGAGCTTGTGGGCCCTACACGGACTCGGTACGAGTCTAAAGTGAAGATGTATGACGGCGTCGATTCATACATCGCTACGCGTCGGCGCGGACACCACTGCAGATGCGGACGTGCAGCCAGCCACGACGCACATGGACATAATTAACTACCTGGTTTTGTCGACGAACTACATGTCGCTGCAACAGATGTAGGCCTTCAAGGCCCTGGATGCCCATAACTGTCACAAGTGGATGGGTGAAGAGCCTGACAGCGATGCGTCTCCCATCGAATCATATCGTCGTGCTGAGCAAGGCGAGTTGACAGGCAAAAAAAAAAACAAGCCTCTTTATGAGAGACGAAGAGCCGAAGGTTTGCCTGCAAACGAAGAGATGTGCCCGTACTTGCCGCATTAGAATTCGCAGCATCTTAGCTGGGTAAACGGCACCACCGCCGCAACACCATCGACACAGGTGTGCTACAAACACTACACAATTACAGAAACGCTAAGAGAAAGGTAAAAGCGCATCTCTGCAGCGTGACGCTACCAGACACCAAACACTGCCTCGGCCGCTATGGCAATGCGTACAGGGTGCGAACAGAAGCATAGAGCAATCCACATACTGAGCAACGCATTTCTTACCGGTAATGAAGTGACGACCGCAGACACTGACACTTCCGATGTATGCGAGCAAGCCAGAGGCTTCAGCGTTTCTCGGGCAGCAGCTTTGTACACTCACACTGTTGCGTTATCACCTTTGGCAAACGGTGGAGCCCTAGATTTGTGTCTGTGTTACTCTGCTGTGCAATGGACTTGCTTCTGCTTCGGCAGCCAAACATTGCGCACATCGGCGCGACTGCACCTCTGCGACCGCGACCGTACCCCAGAAGAAAGGAATGTGCACTGTGTGCACCACAAACGCGCAGCGATGCCGCCAACGCAGCAACAACCAGCGTAGCCGGCACCGATCCCGAAACTATGTCAGAACCTGGTAATGGGGCTGCCATATCCCATAAGCCCCAGCTGTGACACCCGTGAGAACTATGTATACATTCTACCACTCTAACAGCACGTCCAAAACACAGGCCATATCAATGCATGGAGCTGCTTGCTACTGAAATCAATTACCTCGTAGGCAAACAAAACATTTGCCAGAACACCAGCCTGTTTTTGCCATTTTGTTTGTTGGCACAATCAGGTCTGTACAAAAGAGTGTGCTAGCAACAAGAATAGCTAAACAAAAACGCGCTCACAAAGTGCAGCCCGGCAATCAAAGCCTCAAGATTCTATGTTTTGCCTGCTTGCATATCTTACTGTAAACAAGGAGCCTGAACGATACTTAAAGTGATTGCTTTTATTTTGCTTGTTTCGTAACTTGCCTCGACAATTGCGAAAACCTCTTTTAGGAATCTACCGAAAGTGCTCGTTCCTTGGTGCTCAAACGTTGCTTTTCATACATTACTGCATATGTACGCCAGATTTAAATTTAGTGAGAGCTAGGTAGTAGTGGCTTGCATCGTTACAGTAAGCTACAACACCGCATGACTTCCGAAACAGATACCATTGCTGCTAAGCTTATCACGGTTTGGACTATATCGATTTGTCGTGAGGAAACGTAACACGTTATATAGCGAAACTCCCTAAGAAAGTCGTTACAGCAAAGCTCGATTGGTGTTTTCATTAAAATCTCGCAAAGTAATGGCGCCATTAGCTTCCATGATCGAAAACAGTTCACACACCGGTTGGCCCGCTGTGCTCATTTCGGTGCGTCATAAATGCAGTACGACTGATCAGTGTACTCACCTGAATTAGAAGGCGATCCTTAAGCAAGTGAGCAAGGTCGCTTTTCCGCAGGCCCTCTCGCAAATCTGCCAGTTTCTGGGCTCCAGAGAAGCGTACCACTTTCTTTGAATGTCCAAAGGAAACAAGACATTCAGCATGTTTCCCGGGCTCTAGATGCAAGGGCGTTGGTGAGGACGAAGGAGCCGACGCAGCAGTAGACATCGCGTCGGCGTTGTAACGGCCGTGGCACGAAACTGTACCACTGTACAGTGCTTCGTACCGGTGGATCGGCGGTAGCCTTCCAACTTCGAGCGCGCTAATGAAAGCTTCAGAGCTGAGCGCAGTTGAGCCCGGCTGCTCCACTTCTGCTTCTGCTGCCATCGGAGTTGCGGGTTACGGTCTTGCGCGCGTTTTGAGAATCCTATATCGAATCCAAAAGCCAGACTGGAAGCCAGTTGGTTGTAACTGCTTGTAACGAGAACTCTGATTGTAAACAAAGTTGTAGCGAAACCTAAATGTTTAATTAAAATAAAGTATTAAACAGCTGACCAAGACAACACTTACAAAAATAATAATGTTTTTTTTGTGTTTATTTTTTTCCGCGTCCGAAACTGCGGCGGAAGTCAAAGCTGCTGGAGCGGCTGGAGCACCAGTTGATGCCTCAGCCGCCTCAGCTGCTGTTTGCTGTTTACTTCAGCTCCACTTTGGCTCCACTGTAGCTTTTCGCCTCTACGTAGTTTCGGAAAGTGGAGGATGCGGACATGGCCTTCGTAGAGTGGTGACGAAAACAGGTCGAGCAAAGCTTTGATTTTGTCGTCATCATGGACACCGCAGTCCTGTACCGGTGTCCCAGATGTCCTTTTTTCCCCGAATTTCACTCGTGTTGTTCTACATCTTGAACGTACACACACTTTGGACCCGAACTTCTTTGTGACCTGTGGTATTGAAGGCTGCCAGAAAAAGTACAGTGTCATGGGGAGTTTTCGGAGTCATCTCTACCGTCAACACAAGGAATGGCTTTCGACTACCGCTTTCGGGTCTGGACATGATACAGCGGAGCCTTCCGACGACAGTTTTTGGATCGACCAAGGTTCTGCTGCTGTCGCGTCTTCGAGCTCTTATGAGTTCGAGTCTGGACGGGATACAGCAGAGCCATCCCACGACAGTTCCGGGGTCGGCGATCAAGGCCCAGCTGATGCAAGTGCTGCGTCATCGCTCTCTTTTGAGCAAAGTGCGCCTGGTTCACCGCCCGGCAGATCTCCAGAATTGGAACGACCAACCCTGCAACGCCTCATCAGTGAGCTTCGAAAAGAGTCGCCAAGCTCTTCTTCAATGTGGCTGAAAAGCAGAAAGTGCCTTATTCTGTTTGTGAAGGCCTCTTTCAGGAAGTCGAGAATCTGCTTCGTGTATCCTTGCAAAGTTTTGCTGAGCATGTAAGGCATGAGCTAACCTTGTACTCTAGTCGTTGTACCTGAAGGTTTAGCGCTTGTTCTTGACTGCACCTTTCTACAGGGCATATTTGATGCAGTTCGCTCAAAATATCAGAGGAACCAGTATGCAAAGGCCAGCCTGCCATATACCGAGCCGCAGCAGTTTAGCTATGCACACGATGACCGTGCGTCTTTCCAGTATGTTTCAATTGGCAAAGTTTTACAAAACATTTTTTCTCAGTGCAAGGACGTTGATGAACATCTAGTACAGCCTGAGCGAGCTCAAACCACAATGTTGCGCAGCTTCCGGGACGGCTCTATGTACAAGAGCCGTACAAACGCAAATGAGAAACTTGTGCACCTCTTGCTCTACATGGACGAGCTAGAAATAGCCAATCCACTTGGTCCTGCCCGGGGTGTGTACAAACTTCTTGCTGTGTACTACAGTGTGCTAGACATTCACCCTAGGCTCCGCTCCCAACTGAAGTTCCTGCATCTGGCCATTATTGCAAAGTATGCTGATGTGCAGAAATATGGCCTAGGCATTGCTCTCAAGCCACTCCTTGAAGAACTGAAGGAGCTGCAGAACAATGGCTTACATGTCAGTCTGCATGGCCACAAAGTTTCCCTGAAAGTTTGTCTTCTTGCATGCAGTGGAGACAACCTTTCAATGAATCGTCTTGGGGGCTTCACTTGCTCATTTTCACGAGGATCAGTATGCCGTTTTTGTATGGCACATGTGTCACAACTTGCATCACTGACGAGAGAGGAGTTGTGCGAAGTTCGATCAAAGCAGCTTCATGACAGCCATTTGGCTGCTATTGAAGTAAACCCATCCCTCTACAAGAGGCTGTATGGAGTAAATGAGCGATCAGCCATGGCCTTGCTCGAAGACTTTGACCCCACCTTGCATCTGCCCCCAGACTTGATGCATGATTTGTTTGAGGGAGCATTCCCATTTGTTTTGAAACATGTTCTGAAAGGGCTTTTTCAAGACCGCATTCTGTCTGAAAGTGACCTCGAAAAGGTAGTCACATTCCAGTATGGCCGCAACGATAAGACAAACCGGCCGGCTGAGCTCAGCGCTGCCTCGCTAAACCGCAAGAGCACAATGAAGGGCACTGCTTCACAAAAGCGGTGCCTTTTCCGCCTCTTCCCACAAATTTTTGCCTCCAGCATTCCCGAAGGAAATGAACACTGGGAAGTGTACCTTCTGCTGAGAGAAGTAGTTGACATTGTTTTGGCTGACGAATTGCCTGCACAGTCTCTGTCGTACTTAGAGGTAAAAATTCAGGAGTTCCTTCGCGCATTTGTTGCTTGCTACCCTTCGGTACAGCTCATTCCAAAGCTTCACTACCTCATCCACTATCCAAGGATGATCTCCCTTTTGGCCCACTGAAGCAGGTTTGGTGCATGAGATTCGAAGCGAAGCATCAGTATTTCAAAAATGTTGCAGCAAGAGTGAAAAACTACAAAAATATCTGTAAGACTCTTGCTGAACGCCACCAACTGCTGCAGAGCTATGAGTTTAGTGAGCTTTTCACTGATGAAGCTGCCATTATGACTGGCATGAAGCCTGTTCAAAAGTCTCAGCTGCTGCCTTGCGTTCAAGACATGCTCCCTGATGGTACTGCCTGGCAGGCTAAGTCAGTGACTGCGCTGCACATCACATACCATGTTGGTGATGTGCTTGTGATGAGCAAGGGAGATGATGCACAGTTTTCTCAGATCAGCAGCATTTTTTCTGCAGGAAAGGAAACTGTATTGTTACTTGAAAAAATGGAACTTGTGGAATTTAGGAGGCATCGGTATTCCTTCAGAGTGGCAAAATCGGGTGAAATGCATGCTGCACGGCCAGGAGACGAAGCTGTTAAAGAATGCCTAGACTTGTATCTTGGAGGCGAGGTGGTCCCTAGATCTGAGATAGTCCTGCTCAATTAGAACTTTCCAGTTTTTTTTAACCCTTTCTGTGTTAGGTCTTTTCTAGGAGTGATGCACTGCCATGTGTGTTGTTTTTCAGTGATATGAAAAAGTGAATAGATGTCATAATTTATTCTTGGATATATGCATGGGAACACAAATACTGAGAAACGGGCAAACAAAGATTTCATTTCGCTCTTGATGTTCGTTCTATATTTCCACCTTGGAAATGTAATTTTCGGTGCAGCACACATTAATTACATCTATTCATCCATTTCATTTCTTCCGCCATTGTTTTAATTTCTTCTCCAATGGCAAGCTGTAATTTTCCGAGAGCACTAGAGACAAAAGCTCTTTTAACCTTTAGAACTGTCTTAAAGCTGGACGAGGTCCACTGGTCTTAGTCTGCTGCTCTATCGTGTTTTACATGCTTTTGTTGTATATTTCGGCTTATGGTTTCAGATCGCCTTTTAAAGGAGCGTGCTATGTAAATTCCATCTTGTGGTTTTATAGCATGTTTCACGGTATTGTGTATATACATCACGCATTGTTTACGGATGTCTTTTATAGTATAAAGTAGTACGCTCCCCACCCCCTTTTTTTAACTCTATTTCTAATGTTGGTAGTTTGTTTCACATGCTTTTGTTGTATATGTAGGCTTATGGTTCCAGACCGACTTTTATAGTAGCATGCTGTGTAAGTGCCACCTTAATGTGGCTTTATAGCGTGTTTTTCATGAAAGTGTGCACATTATTTAGACATAGTTATGATTCATCTGGTTACCTGTCCCTCCACCCTCACCCTTACCTCCTTTGGAAAGAAATCTTGTGGCCAAATTTCCGCATCAATTCTGCACTATCTGTATACTCTCAAATAGGAGAGCTTCTGGAATAAAAAATGCCCTCGCCGGACACCTTGGCATCTGTGAAAGTGTTTTTGGGTGTGAGCAAAGCCACATGTGAGACCCCTTACTGCTTTCCTTCCTGCCAAACTTGTGTGGCAATGCAGCAAATTGACTTTGTCACAATTAAGACATGTGCATTCTCCTTTAGTTCTCTGCATAACATGTGCTGTTAAGTTGACTCTGTTGCACAACAACGAAGCTATGCGAGAAAGCAGGGGACACAAAAGGTGTGCATAAAATGGGCACGACGGCCGATTTCAGGCGCAAAAGTCCAATTGTTATGACAATGTCATGGGTCAACATCCTTTCTCTCCTTTACTGTGGGGTTCCTCAGAAGCCCAGATGGAGTGCGCGATATATTTATGGTTGAGAACCACTGCCCTTTATTTAATTACATGCGCACAAGGAGTACACTTTTATGCCTGTCTTCCTTACTCTCGAAACCATTATTTGGTGCACCAATTTGCTTATATGGGTAACTGTTAGTGTTGTTTCCACACAGAACACAGACAACCTATTTTATTCATAAACAGATGTAATCTCAAACATACTTGTAACATATTTACTCACATTGAAAGATCTTAATAGGACGGATTTTGATTTTAGTGAGAATTTTTAATTTTTGAGTGTATTGACATCACTGCTTGCTTTTCTCATTTTTATATACTGATCTAATATCTTGTGGCTCTTTTTTGTTACATGTGGTTTCTATGCAATGCTATAATATTTACTAGTATTTTCGTGGTTTGGTCTTAGTATTTCTATTCACCCACTATTCGCTAATTGTGACTGAAAATTTTAGAAATGGAACTTATTTTGGGTAGCAGTCGGGTATGTACTGTATTGATAGCTAGTTTGTGAAACGACATATTCACAAAATGTATTAGCCATTGAATACCTGTAAAATAAATTAGAAATCAAATATGCGCCAAATGCTGCTGACCTGTGACTCCCGTTGAGAAGTGGAAGAGTCAAAACAGAGTCACATAAGATATTGACTCTCTAAGAGAGTCGTGAAGTGTCAAAGAGAGTCATGGAAACAGCGACTCCTTTGGACTCTTTTAAGTGCCGGAGTACTAATATATATATTTCGTTAGCAACGTTTTTGTTTGTTTTTTCCGCTATTAGGATTTTTTGTTTAAAAATACCGGCCAATTGTTGCAATTAAAAGTTTCGGTACGGGACGACCACTTTTCGATGGAACCGCGTTCGATTAAATGTCCCGAATCCCTACGCGTTTCTCGATATTTCTCTGTGTTTTTTATTTTATTGCTCTGCTGGACGACAATTTAAACGAAGATTTGGAGGCCCCCCCCCCTTTTTTGCTTTTCTCGCTAAAGACAAACCGGCAAAGCATAAAGAAGGTCCAGACTCCACGGGACGCAGTACATCGACGCCTACCCCAGCCACAAGCGAGTGGACCCCCTCTAATTAACTTTGAGAGTAGCGTTATTCGTAAGGACAAAACGAGCGGGTTGGTATAGGATGGAAAAAAACGAGAAAGAGCGGACAACCGTCCTTTCTCGTTTTCTTCCTCAAGTTTAATTAGTGTTATCCCCAGCGTAAAGAGGGAGCCGGCCGAAACAAGCCAGAAACCGAAACTCAGCTAATTTTTGCTGAAAATCGGACTATATCTGTCGGTGCATCGACCTCATGTTTTTAAACTAGAATTGGTCATATTATGCGAAAAAAACATAAAATTGGCTCACTTCGAAAAAATGTTATTTACTTGTGATCTTGTAAGAAAGACAATCACATGACCCATTAAGCGCCCAGAGCCCCTTGGCGTTGTTAATTCCCGTACAAAAATGGTCTATGGTCGGCTATAGAAAATCTTTGTATGGCCGGCTATAGCAAATTGGCCCAATTAGCTATAGCCGTTTCTATGGCCGTCTATAGCTTTTCCTGTGGTTTCCCCTATGGATGTCTATAGCTTCTCTCTAAAGAGACCCATAGACTCTATGGGTCTCTTTAGAAAGGATGCTATAGCCACCTATGGCTTTTGCTTTGGTTCCTTTAGCCGTCTATAGCTTCTTGTATGGTCTGCTATAGAGATCTGTATGGCTTACTCTATGGATCTATATGGTCGGCTATAGAAAATTTTTGTATGGTCGGCTATAGAAAATTGGCCCAATTAGCTATAGCCACCTCTATGGGTGTCTTTAGCTTATTCTACGGTCGTGCCTATGGGTGCCTTTAGCTTTTCCTATGGTTTTCACTAGCTAGCTACAGAAGTCTATAGCTTTCTGAATGGTTTGCTAAAGACCCCTGTATAGCTTACCCTTTGGGTCTCTTTAGCCAGCGTGCTATAGCTTCATTTTCCTTTGGTTTCTTTAGCCAGCTATAGCTCAATGTATGGACACCTATAGAGATTACTATGGCTTTCTCTATAGGTCTCTTTAGCAATCTTGTTATAGCTTCCTATAGCTTTTCCTTTGGTTTCTTTAGCCACCTAAAGCTCAATGTATGGTTACCTATAGAGATTACTATGGATTGCTCTATGGGTCTCTTTAGCCAGCTTTCTATAGCTTCTCCTTTGATTTCTTTGGCTATCTATAGCTCCTTGTATGGTCACCTATAAAGATTACTATGGGTTGCTCTATGGGTCTCTTTAGCCATCTTGCTATAGCTTCCTACAGCTTTTCCTTTGGCTTCTTTAGCCATCTATAGCTCCATGTATGGCCTGCTATAGAGATTTCTATGGCTAGCCCTATGGGTCTCTTTAGCCAGCTTGCTATAGCTTTCCTTTGGTTTCTTTGGTTACCTGTAGCTCCCTGTATGGTCTGCTATAGATATTTCTATGACTTGCCCTATGGGTCTGTTTAGCCAGTGGGCTATAGCTGCCTATAGCTTTGCCTTTGGCTTCTTTAGCCATCTATAGCTCCATGTATGGCCTGCTATAGAGATTTCTATGGCTAGCCCAATGGGTCTCTTTAGTCAGCTTTCTATAGCTTCTTATAGCTTTCCCTTTGGTTTCTTTGGTTATTTGTAGCTCTCTGTATGGCCTGCTATAGATATTTCTATGGCTTGCCCTATGGGTCTGTTTAGCCAGTGTGCTATAGCTGCCTATAGCTTTGCCTTTGGCTTCTTTAGCCATCTATTGCTCCATGTATGGCCTGCTATAGAGATTTCTATAGCTAGCCCAATGGGTCTCTTTAGCCAGTTTGCTATAGCTTCTTACAGCTTTCCCTTTGGTCATCTGAAGCTCTTTGTATGGTCTGCTATAGATATTTATATGGCTTGCCCAATGGGTCTCTTTAGCCAGTCTGCTATAGCTGCCTATAGCTTTGCCTTCGGTTCCTTTAGCTGCCTATAGCTCCCTGTATAGTCTGCTATAGATACCTCTATGGTTTGCCCTATAGGTCCCTTTATTCCACCATGCTATAGCTGCCTACAGCTTTTCCTTTGGTTTGTTTAGCTATCCATAGCTCCCTGTATGGTCTGCTATAGGTATTTCTGTGGCTTGCATTATGGGTCTCTTTAACCAGTATGCTATTGCTTTTCCTTTGGTTTCCTTAGCCACCTATCTCCCTGTATGGTCTGCTATAGCTATTTCTATGGTTTACTCTATGGATGTCTATCCAGCATGCTATAGCCGCCATCCTTTTTTCCAGCTTTTTGCACTGGAGCCATGGCTTGATCAATTTCTCCCTTTAGCAGGCATGCTAGTTTTTTGGTTTCTGTAGCTCTTGATAAGAGGGATTATATACCAGCCTTCTAAAACCGTGCTGGTCTGCCTTTTTGTAAAAGGCACATTCATATATATGATAAACATGATGAAACATCAAAGGAACATTTCAATCACCTTTATTTTGTTGAAATCAAAGCTCTCATGATGTGGATCTACTCAGTGCTTGGCTCCTTTCCCTTGTTAAGCATAGACGACAGGGACGACCGCACTGCGGTTTCTTTCAGCAAATGAAATTTCGTGCAGGTGTATTCTGAAAATGCAAAAAATATAGATATGTTAAAAATTGTGATATGACATAAAAAGGCTTGCTTTTATCAGCAAGCATGTAACAAAATTTTAAAATAATGCCATGTCAACAACTGTTTACAACTAGTTAAGGGCTCTTTGACTCCTTCAGTCTCAAATGGCAAGTGTAATTTGACCATGAGACTTCTATGAAGCAGAGTTTTTGATTACTATAAAGAACATTCCTTGCCTTTTGCACTTCAAAGTACCTCATTAGAGGTGACGCTGTGTAGCACAGCCCTTATAATGAAGACAAGTTTGCCCATTTTCGGCAAAGGCTTGTGATCTATTTTCTCATCTGGAGACCAGATGCTATGACATGTTGAGCCATACTGAGCTGTCCAAGTTATTGAGAATGGTTTAGCAAAGATTAAAGCAAAGAAAGATGATGTTTTGGGTGGATGGATGGATGGTAATGGCTATACCCTTTGTAACACATGCCAGCTTGCACTCCTAGTCGAACGTATAATCATCCCTTTTTAAATTTTGTGTAAATATTGTTCTAAAACAACCCTCCCCCTTTAAAGTGTTCCCAGTGCTTATTATTATCTGTATTTTCACCCCCTCCCTAGATCTTTTCCACCAATCTTCCAATCTCCTCTTTGTTACCGCAATTCTCTCCCTATCCATTCGTCCATCCATGTCTGCAAATCCCAGTGCCTCCTCCAAATCCATCGTCATCTCCCCCCTTATAAGACGGGAGGGACAAAGCCCCGTGCACATTAAAATTACATGTTCCATAGTTTCCCTTTCTTCGTTGCATACATTCCCTGAAATTTAGCCCTATATTTTTTCATTCTTAGCCCCATCTCGCTTCAAATAGCAATGAGCTCCCCAATGAATTTATCATACAACTGTCCCTTCATTTTAAATTTATACGCTGCACAATGTTGCCACATTTCGAGAAAATAGGTGTATTCCCGAATTAATGTTGAAAGTACAATAGAAGATGGAAGACAATGCTTCATATATTCGTGAAGTTCATTGATGGCACACAATTTGTTAAGTTTTACTATGTACTGTAAAACGTTTTCATCTGACAAATAATTTCAGAAAATTTCAAATATGTTCTTGGCATGTTTAATTGTCTTTTTACCATGAAAACTCAGTCTAGTTTTTAATACTTTGTGAGCTTATTGTAGTCAACTTGTATACTACAGAACAAAAGTTATAAGGATGTGAATATGTTCGTCGAAAAATAACAGAGATGCAAAATAACATCTGAAATAATGTAAATTTTCACCCTAAGCTTCTCCATTTTAGATTTCTGCCAAAACAAAAATAACTACAGGCTTCATATCTAGCGGGTCGTTCCTTCGAAAGATGTGGCTTGCATATATATCTTTGACCAGAATAATAAAAAAAGATGACTCCAGCTATCATTGCTCAATGTGACATGGAAACACCCAGTATTTTTAAAGTGCTGTCCGAAAGGACGAAATAAATTGCAGTGTAACATTGCTAGCCACTAGAAATTGGATAGAACAAAGCATTTAAGAACACTCAAAAAACAAAAATATTCAAGCAGGATTTTTAAAAAATTGTAATTTGTCTTCAATGACTTTCTTCCAAACATGTAGTGTGCAGCATAGCTGACACAACAAAATAGCTGATATCAGCAGTTTTTTAGGTTTCACTCAAACAAGGCAGTGGCAAACAATATTTCGCCCCTTAAAATTGGTGCTCTAATCCACTAGGGACCTTGCACTGACGTCTTTAAGACAGACATATTGGTGGCCAAGCGCCTGGCAGCGTAGACTCTACTGTGCTACTTCTACAAACAGGAAACGAGCATTGTGAGTGAGCTCAGCATCCACTGCATTAACAGCAGGCTTGAGACACCAGCAAGGAGGATGGAATCGTGTCATGTGCAAGTCACGTAAGACCCCACAACAATAATAACTTTTTTAAATTATGCTACACCTGAAAGAAAATTTAGTAGAAACTGAATTGTTTGTTTGTGGTAACTCTGTACTACCCTGGCCAATGTGAGATACAACACTGCGCCGCGTAGCTTGGGGTACTACCAGTGCCACCTGCCAAATGCTCCAAAAATTGAATGCATGCTGGGGACGAAGTTTGCATTCGTTACGCCTAGCAACCTTTTGACCGTCCGCTAATATCATCTGCTAGCATCTCGTGCATCCACTGTCATGGTTGGTGTTTTGCGCTGCCCAATATTTGAATGGCGCTTCAGCATGCCATGTCACATGCTTCTATGGAAGTGTTTGTGTGAGGTATCACTGAAGAAAAAGCAATTATATAGAACCGCCTTCTAAAAATCTAATTGACTTGGGATTTAACGTAATTCTCTATGTCTGTGGCATTTTTGCATGGGACTCTGTGGAGTGAATAGTTGATGAGAAAGCGATAACACTGCCTGGCAGCGTTCACTCTGTGCGTGACTTTAGACACCTGACTGCAGAGTGTCGCGTGCAGAGCGAACGCTACCGGCTGAAGTTCATTGCTTGTCCTTCAAATATTTGGAACAAAATCCCAGACTTTCGTTGATACCTGGATAAATATGTACTATCGGGGAAAAATGAAATACGAACAGAGGAGCGCGTGGCCCTCGGTACAGGCCGCGCCGCTTGGAAGTGGGCCTAGGGGCGAGGGTGCGTGGCATACCCAGATGTGTATACGCCCCTCGCTCGCCGCTTCCCAAGTTTCGGCATTGCGCCTTTTAGTGCACTGAAAGCTATCACCACTATCTTTGCTCACCCGACGCGTGCGGCGCGAGGAAGCTCGCCACTAGTAGCTGCTTTGAACAGCTAAAGCGCACGCTGGCTAAGCGCGCGCTTTCAGCGCACTAGAGGCGCAATGCCAGAGCTTGGGAAGCGCCGAGCGAGGGGCATATACACATCGGGGTAGGCCACACACCCTCGCCCCTAGGCTCACTTCCAGGCAGCGCAGCCTGTACCGCAAGCCACGCGCTACTCTGTTCGTATCTCAGGTTGTTTCTGGAAAAGCAGGCCAAATCGCTCCTGCGAAAAGTATGCATCGCACAAAAGAAAGGTGGATGCCGTGTTGATGTGCACCCAAGGGTTTATTTAGAAAAAACTTTTAATGTTTACAAAAATTAAGTTTTTAAACACATATTTTTTTTAAAATCTGAAAACTTGCTGGGCAGAATCGAAAACCCCCATATCAGCTTTTTTGGACAGGTATGAAGCACACGCCTCATTTTACGTTTTGAAAAATCCTCCAATTCTGACGTATTCAAACACATCTTGGCAGCAGCCGTCCTGCCCTGCTGCAGCAAAAGCGTGGAACTGGAGTATTGGACGTCTTTCAGTCACATTGCACTTTGAAACTCGAATCATTCTCAGCACGCTAGAAGTGAACCCAAAAGTCGAAGCTCAATCTTGCAAGGTCAAGGTCATGGTCATTCGAAGAGCAAGCTGCTGCATTTCACAGGGACACGCGCACGCACTACTCTTATCTTTTTTCTAGGAGAGAGGAGGGGCAGGCAAGGGCGACATGGGCGAAGCATCTAGACTTAGTTCCACGCTTCAACCACGGGAGGGCAGGACGGCTGCCGCCAAGATGCGCTTGGATAAGAAAATAAAACCAGAGAATGCATCAAAACTGGAGTTTTTCAAAACTTAGTAAAATGCTGGGCATGCTTTATACCTGTCTAAAAAGGGATGACATAGGGGCTTTCACTGATGCCCAGCAAGTTTCAAATTGAAACTATAACTTTAAAGTGAAGAAATAAAAAGTTACTTTCTATAAAATTAAGAAAGCTTAAATTTACTTTATGTTAATGTTTTTTCTACTATAGTCGGTTTCAAGTTAAGAAGGTAGGAGATGCTCCTCCCACAAGCGTGATGCGCCGGTTTCAAATCCCTCCGCAGTCGAAAGAAGAGTTCACTGTAAACGCTCCTTGTTCCGCTTCAATGGATAGATAATGGCCACAGAGTGATGCCAACTTGTCTTCAACCCCCACTTTTTAAGAAAGCGACCTGTATTCATCGGACAGGGAAGCGAGCCCCTGAAAGCAGCCTTTGTATCCATCGGAGGGGAAGCTAATCCCCGAAAGTCGTCTTTGTTTCCATCGGAGGGGAAGACTCTAATCTCCCTCTCGTGGCTTCCACAATGCTAAGTCAAAGTCGAAAGATAAAGCAAATATGTACAGAAAGGCAAAACTTCACGGAAACGATGGAACGCTATTGGATGCGGAGGTGGCGGAGGGATATATGATTCCTTTTGAGAGGCATTTGCCGCTACCTTCTTGACTTGTAACCTACTATAGACATCAACCTTTTTCTCCGAGCGATGCAGTTTTCGTCAAAACAATTTGGTCCGCATTTAAAAAAACACCCCGTATATGGAAACCTTTGCTAACTATGAAACAATACAATATTTACTACTGTTCCACAAGTCAGACAATCGCACGTAGAGCATAGTGCATGCTAATAGCGATACCCTGTATATAGAAAACCATCCTACAGAAACTTCGTCATACTAGGGCAAATTTTGAAATAGGTGAAGCATTTTTTACTGAATAAATAGTGGACTATCAATGCATGACTGATAGTTAAAAAAGAAAGACAGTGAAAGTTTTGAGAATATGGTCATAAGGCTGCAAGGCACTTGTATGGAACTTTTAAACATCTGGAAGGACTCTATATCAAAACTACATCCAGTTAGGCTTTCAATAGCTGCATCCAAGGAGACTTAACATCAGATGGGCAAACATAGTCATTATTTACGCAGCTCACAATGTAAAAAAAGTAGAACAGCTTTTTCATCTACAGTAGTATCTCTCTAAATGGAACCCCAACAAACCAGTCAAAACTGTTCCTCTTAGCAGAAGTACCAGTCATCAGAAGACACCACCACCACTTTGGAACCAACTCTGGACACATTGTACTAAAGTTAACCTCAGGATGTATGCAAAGTATTATCTTCTATTATCACAGCCAATGCTTAAAAGGCCCCTCCAGTTACTTTTTGAGTGGTCGGAAACTTGCGCTGAAACTGACCTTGGACAACGTGGCAACTTGGAGAAACAATCGAGTTGGCAAAGTTCATGTTATTTTGGAAGTTATAAGCACATTCAAATCACTACAACCACGACGTATATGGCAATGCCCATGCTAGGCGCGAAGCAAGTGCACCCTCTCTGAAGACCCACCCATACCGTTGTTCTACAGGGACTCTAGCCTTGACAAGCTCCTCCCCCCCCCCCCGTTTTGAAGAGGAAGTGGGGGATGACAGCTGAACCTGCTTTGAAAAGGCCACCACTCCATGAGTTCCGCAAGACGCGCTGTTGGGCCGCTCCGCTGGGTTGCTGGCTCTATTTGAGGGGCTGTTTCACTTATTTAATTTTATCGTTCTCAAAGCTCAATAAAAACTACTTTTAAAAAGAATTAGAATGTAAACACAATCATACTTATTATTTTGCATTCAGAAAGGAATATTTATGGCTCTGGCCAATCAGGAAGCCAGGTAGGTTAATGTTATCAGCTGCGTGCGTTTAGCAGCACGCAGCACCAGCGTACGTCCAAGTGTTCCGTGCCATGTGAAGTTAAAATATGATACATTATTTTGTGGTTTGGTCTTTGTTCCTCGAGTCTCCCGAACCACTAACAAGACTGATAGCGAAGCAAAGGCAGAAGCTAAAAATTGCAGGGGGCCCTAAATATCACTTGAGAGTGCCCTTCCAACAATATTCAAGCATCTGCTTTTTTTTTCTTTTCTTTTTGCACTCCCCGTCTTTTTAATGGTTTGGGAGACTCAGGGAACAAAGATTAAACCACAAAATAATAGTGTACTATATTTTGGCTTGACAGGGCACAGAACACTTGTATGTACAGCGGCGCCGTGTGGTGCCAAACGTGCGCGGCTGACGACACTAACTTACCTGGCTTCCTGATTGGCAAGAGCCACCAAAGGTTTACCTGTGAGCGCAAAATAAGTATGATAGTGTTAACCATCCTAATTCTTTATAAAAGTAGTTTTTATCGAACTTTGAGAGCGATAAAAAAAATAGAGTGAAAACTGGGAGACAACGTGAACAGCACCTATACCCGTTTTCGCCCCAAGAACCGTAGGAAAAAAGTCCTCGTCCACGCAGAGTGCTACTAATTTTCTCTATTACGTGGCGGACTGAGAAACTTTTATATTTGTATAAGGTCTATTATTTGTTTTTTAAAACACTTAAATTTTTAAAATGCAAAAACAAATTTTGTTTTTGTTTTTTGATGACCATACTTTTGAAGGGACTACTTCGCGCAGCACATGAACTATGCGCAAAACACACTTTTTTCTTTAGGTAAAAACGAGTATAGTTGACACACCCCCGAGCAGCAGCTCCACCATCCCACCATTGAGGGATCTAATATGTCAGAGATAGTACCTTTTCTTGCTGGATTTGGTCGTTTTAATTTGCCCCCAACTTCTGAAATAATGCCAATTTTGTAAAAAAACAACAATTGTTCCTTCGTATTACTATGTTGTCTGAGCTCAGCCTCACTGCAAGTGTCAGACCAGTCAAAAAGTTGTTGCAGGGGCCCGCCCTTTAAGGAAATATTTTGCTACATGTCACTGGTCACTTTCCATGCCCAAAACCACAAAAAGTAATACTCACTGACAACTGCGTTGACCCTAATAGGGTCCAACTGCGGCCTTGCCTCCTTTTCTTTGTGGGCGTTTGACTGTTTCCCAGTTATTGATTTCCCCAGCAGTTCTTCGGCGGTGAATACCTGCCTGAGAAGTTCTCGTGCATATGTAGTAGCAGTTTTAGCTGGTCCCAGCTTTAGCATGTCAATCACGGCCTTGTTGACTTTATACCCTCCCAGGTCAACCAGCTCGTCGTCTTCCTGCTGCAAGTCATCAGAGTGAATGCTGTTGTAAAAGTTCTCATTCAATTCAAAAGGTCTGATGAAAGTTACTCCTAAGACTATGATCATTGCCTGAGTGCCATGGTAGAGATGCATAGCTTTTATAAACATGTTTTGTAAAATGAATAACCTAAAAAAAACACTACGCAAAAAAATAAAAACTTAAAACAGCCTGAATGAAGAGGCATGTCAAAAGATGTTTTCTGGTAAAAAGAGCTTGATTGGAGCAATATTTACGGTGCAAGACTTTTAGTGTGCACCGAATTTGTCTGGTCCCAGAGATAATGGGGCGCATTGGGTACCAGTTGGTAGCTTCCCCTTAGCTGAAAGGTTGATGGACGTCTCTGATGTTGGGTACAAAATCTTCATATGTTGCAATAATCTTTTAAACTACATTTTTATGTTTAAGGTCCAACCCATCTAGTGAGTGCCATACTGCTCACAAGAGTATAACAGAAGTGTCACTTCCATTCCAACTCATACTGTAACAAAAAAGGGCTGTGTTCCAAAACTTCCTCAATCCAACTCTGCAGTAAAGATTTTGTGCCCTGGCATTCGAAAACCTGCACGCATTTAACAGTGCTCTTTTCAGGTGACATAACCCAACAGAGTGACCCAGATCCGCTCGAAAGAGCCTTGAAACATAGCCAAGAACTTCGCCAGGCCTTGT